>OU342744.1:206498476-206720299 GCA_910589775.1 Avena eriantha | reverse complement strand
AACACACATGCAATGACGCTAGCTGTGGTTTGTGAAAAGAACATACAAGCAATGACTCTGGTGGATCCTTATGTGGTCTATGAGAAGAACATACATCCAATGACTCTAGTTGTGGTTTGTGAAAAGAACACACATATAATGACTCTAGCTGTGTTTTGTGAGAAGAACACATATGCAATGACTCTAGATGTGGTTAATGAAAAGAACACACATGCAATGACTCTAGCTGTGGTTTGTGAGAAGAACACACATGCAATGACACTGGAGGATCCATATGTGGTTTGTGAAAAGAACATACATCCAATGACTCTAGCTATGGTTTGTGAAAAGAACAGACATGCAATGAACTCTGGTGGATCCATATGTGGTTTGTGAGAAGAACCCACATGCAATGACTCTAGATGTGGTTTGTGAGAAGAACACACATGCAATGACTCTAGCTGTCGTTCGTGAAAAGAACAGACATGCAATGACTCTGGTGGATACTTATGTGGTTTGTGAGAACAACAAACATGCAATGACTCTAGTTATGGTTCGTGAAAAGAACAAACATGCAACGAACACTGGTGGATCCATATGTGGTTTGTGAGAAGAACACACATGCAATGACTCTAGATGTGGTTTGTGAGAGGAATACACATGCAATGACTCTAGTTGTGGTTAATGAAAAGAATAGAGATGCAATGACTCTGGTGGATCCTTGTGTGGTTTGTGAGAAGAACAGACATGCAATGACTCTAGCTATGGTTTGTGAGAGGAATACACATGCAATGACTCTAGTTGTGGTTAATGAAAAGAATAGAGATGCAATGACTCTGGTGGATCCTTGTGTGGTTTGTGAGAAGAACAGACATGCAATGACTCTAGCTGTGGTTTGTCAGAAGAACACACATGCAATAACTCTAGATGTGGGTTTGTGAAAAGAACACACATGCAATGACTCTACTGTGGTTTGTGAAAAGAACACACATGAAATCACACTGGTGGATCCTTATGTGGTTTGTGAGAAGAACAAACATGCAATTACTCTAGCTATGGTTTGTGAAAAGAACACATATGCAATGAAATCTGGTGGATCCATATGTGGTTTGTGAGAAGAACACACATGCAATAACACTAGATGTGGTTTGTGAGAAGAACACACATGCAATGACTCTAGTTGTGGTTAATCAAAAGAATAGCGATGCAATGACTCTAGTGGATCCTTGTGTGGTATGTGAGAACAACAGACATGCAATGACTCTAGCTGTGGTTTGTGAGAAGAACACACATGCAATGACTCTAGATGTGGTTTGTGAAAAGAACACACACGCAATGACTCTAGCTGTGGTTTGCGCAAAGAACACACATGCAATGACTCTGGTGGATCCTTATGTGGTTTGTGAGAAGAACACACACGCAATGACTCTAGCTGTGGTTTGTGCAAAGAACACACATGCAATGAACTCTGGTTGATCCATATGTCGTTTGTGAGAAGAACACACATGCAATGACTCTAGGTGTGGTTTGTGGAAAGAATAGACATGCAATGAACTCTGGTGGATCCATATGTGGTTTGCGAGAAGGTTACACATGCAATGACTCTAGATGTGGTTAATTAAAAGAACACACATGCAATGACTCTAGCTGTGGTTTGTGAATAGAACACACATGCAATGACACTTGTGGATCCAGATGTGGTTTGTGAAAAGAACAGACATGCAATGACGCTAGTTGTGGTTAATGAAAAGAACACACATGCAATCACACTGGTGGGTCCATATGTGGTTTGTGAAAAGAACACACATGCAACGACTCTAGATGTGGTTTGTGAAAAGAACACACATGCAATGACACTGGTGGATCAATATGTGGTTTGTGAAAATAACATACATCCAATGACTCTAGATGTTGTTTGTGAAAAGAACACACATGCAATGACTCTAGATGTGGTTTGTTAAAAGAACACACATGCAATGACTCTAGGTATGGTTTGTGAAAAGAACACACATGCAATCACACTAGTGGATCCATATGTGGTTTTTGAAAAGAACACACATGCAATTACTCTAGATTTGGTTTGTGAAAATAGCACACATGCAATGACGCTGGTAATTCAATATGTGGTTTGTGAAAAGAACATACATCCATTGACACTAGCTGTGGTTTGTGAAAAGAACACACATGGAATGGCACTGGTGGATCCATGTGTGGTTTGTGAGAAGAACAGACATGCAATGACTCTAGCTATGGTTTGTGAAAAGAACAGACATGCAATGAACTCTGGTGGATCCATATGTTGTTTGTGAGAAGAACACACATGCAATGACTCTAGATGTGGTTTGTGAGAAGAACACACATGCAATGACTATAGTTGTGGTTAATGAAAAGAACAGAGATGCAATGACTCTGGTGGACACTTGTGTGGTTTGTGAGAAGAACAGACATGCAATGACTCTAGCTGTGGTCTGTGAGAAGAACACACATGCAATGACTCTAGATGTGGTTTATGAAAAGAACACACATGCAATGAATCTAGATGTGGTTAATGAAGAGAACACACATGCAATCACACTGGTGGATCCATATGTGGTTTATGAAAAGAACATACATGCAATGACTCTAGATGTGGTATGTGAAAAGAACACACATGCAATGATACTGGTGGATCAATATGTGGTTTGGGAAAAGAACATACATCCAATGACTCTAGCTGTGGTTTGTGAAGAAAACACACATGCAATGAAACTGGTGGATCCATGTGTGGTTTGTGAGAAGAACATGCATGCAATGACTCTAGCTGTGGTTTGTGAAAAGAACAAACATGCAATGAACTCTGGTGGGTCCGTATGTGGTTTGTGAGAAGAACACACATGCAATGACTCTAGATGTGGTTTGTGAGAAGAACACACATGCAATGACTCCATTTGTGGTTAATGAAAAGAACAGACATGCAATGACTCTAGTGGATCCTTGTGTGGTTTGTGAGAAGAGCAGACATGCAATGACTCGAGCTGTGGTTTGTGAGAAGAACACACATACAATGACTCTAGATGTGGTTTGTGAAAATATCACACATGCAATGACACTAGTGGATCAATATGTGGTTTGTGAAAAGAACATACATCTAATGACACTAGATGTGGTTTGTGAAAAGAACACACATGCAATGACACTGGTGGATCCATGTGTGGCTTGTGGGAAGAACAGAAATGCAATGACTCTAGCTGTGGTTTGTGAAAAGAACAGACATGCAATGAACTCTTGTGGATCCATATGTGGTTTGTGAGAAGAACACACATGCAATGACTCTAGATGTGGTTTGTGAGAAGAACACACATGCAATGACTCTAGCCGTGGTTAATGAAAAGAACAAAGATGCAATGACTTTAGTGGATCCTTGTGTGGTTTGTGAGAAGAACAAGCATGCAATGACTCTAGTTGTGGTTTGTGAGAAGAACACACATGCAATGACTCTGGATGTGGTTTGTGAAAAGAACACACATGCAAGGACTCGAGCTGTGTTTTGTGAGAAGAACACACATGCAATGACTCTAGATGTGGTTAATGAAAAGAACACACATGCAATGACTCTAGCTGTGGTTTGTGAAAAGAACACACATGCAATGACACTGGTGGATCCATATGTGGTTTGTGAAAAGAACATACATCCAATGACTCTAGCTATGGTTTGTGAAAAGAACACACATGCAATGAACTCTGGTGGATCCATATGTGGTTTGTGAGAAGAACACACATGCAATGACTCTAGATGTGGTTTCTGAAAAGAACAGACATGCAATGAACTCTGGTGGATCCATATGTGGTTTGTGAGAAGAACACACATGCAATGACTCTAGCCATCGTTTGTGAAAACAACACACATGCAATGACACTGGTGGATCCATATGTGGTTCGTGAAAAGAACAAACATGCAATTACTCTAGCCGTGGTAAATGAAATGAACACACATGCAATCACACTGGTGGATCCATATGTGGTTTGTGAAAAGAACACACATGCAATGACTCTATATGTGGTTTGTGAAAAGAACCCGAATGCAATGACACTTGTGGATCAATATGTGGTTTGTGAAAAGAACATACATCCAATGACTCTGGATGTGGTTTGTGAAAAGAACACACATGGAATGACACTGGTGGATCCATGTGTTGTTTGTGAGAAGAACAGACATGCAATGACTCTAGCTGTGGTTTGTGAAAAGAACAGACATGCAATGAACTCTAGTTGATCCATATGTGGTTTGTGAGAAGAACACACATGCAATGACTCTAGATGTGGTTTATGAGAAGAACACACATGCAATGACTCTAATTGTGGTTAATGAAAAGGATAGAGATGCAATGACTCTGGTGGATCCTTTTGTGGTTTGTGTGAAGAACAGACATGCAATGACTCTAGCTGTGGTTTGTGAGAAGAACATACATGCAATGACTCTAGCCATGGTTTGTGAGAAGAATAGACATGCAATGACTCTAGCTGTGATTTGTGAAAAGAACAGACATGCAATGAACTCTGGTGGATCCATATGTGGTTTTTAGAAGAACACACATGCAATGACTCTAGATGTGGTTTGTGAAAAGACCAGACATGCAATGAACTCTGGTGGATTGATATGTGGTTTGTGAGAAGAACACACATGCAATGAGTCTAGATGTGGTTAATGAAAAGAACACACATGCAATGACTCTAGCTATGGTTTGTGAAAAGAACACACATGCAATGACACTGGTGGATCCATATGTGGTTTGTGAAAAGAATAGACATGCAATCAGTCTAGCTGTGGTTAATGAAAAAAACACATGCAATCACACAGGTGGATCCATATGTGGTTTGTGAAAAGAACACACATGCAATGACTCTAGATGTGGTTTGTGTAAAGAACAAACATGCAATGACTCTAGACGTGGTTTGTTAAAAGAACACACATGCAATGACTCTAGCTATGGTTTGTGAAAAGAACACACCTGCAATTACACTAGATTTGGTTTGTGAAAAGAACACACATGCAATGACTCTAGCTGTGGTTTGTGAAAAGAACACACATGCAATGACACTGGGGGATCCATATGTGGTTTATGAAAAGAACATACATCCAATGACTCTAGCTATGGTTTGTGAAAAGAACACACATGCAATGAACTCTGGTGGATCCATATGTGCTTTGTGAGAAGAACACACATGCAATGACTGTAGATGTGGTTTGTGAAAAGAACAGACATGCAATGAACTCTGGTGGATCCATATGTGGTTTGTGAGAAGAACACACATGCAATGACTCTAGATGTGGTTAATGAAAACAACACACATGTAATGACACTGGCTGTGGTCTGTGAAAAGAACACACATGCACTGACACTAGTGGATCCATATGTGGTTTGTGGAAAGAACAGACATGCAATGACTCTGGCTGTGGTTTGTGAGAAGAACACACATCAAATGACACTGGTGGATCCATATGTGGTTTGTGGAAAGAACACACATGCAATGACACTGGCTGTGGATTGTGAAAAGAACACACATGCAATCACACTGGTGGATCCATATGTTGTTTGTGGAAAGAACAGACATGGAATTACTCTAGCTGTGGTTAATGAAAAGAACACACATCCAGTGACACTGGTGGATACATATGTTGTTTGTGGAAAGAACAGACATGCAATGGCTCTGGCTATGGTTAATTAAAAGAACACACATGCAATGAACTGGATGGATCCATATGTGGTTTGTGCAAAGAATAGACATGCAATGACACTGGCTGATCCATATGTGGTTTATGAGAAGAACACACATCCAATGAACTCTAGTAGATCTATCTTGGCATAATTTGATGTATGCCACGATGTATTTCATTGTCCAATGAAGACTCACTTTTGATTTTTATACTACTCAGTTTTGCCCTTGTTTTTTGATACTACTCAGTTTTGCCCCCTCTCTCTCTTTCGTAGAAGCCCAAATGTGTGCTAACTCTGTCTGCTACACCCTGATTGGTTATCACAGTTGTCACGCGGATCGTGCACACCAATAGTTGATCCTGTGTGATCCAACGATGATTGTTGCACATGTCGTGCCGTTCACAGTACAGCGTGAGACAGCACAGACATCTCCCTTAGCGAGACTTCTACAAGAAGGAACATGCTGTCGTCCATGGAAAAAGTCGTCGAGTGGTCATGTCACGTTTAATCTAGTCTGCAAAGGCTACTACTACTACTACTACTACTACTACTACTACTACTACTACTACTACTACAACACATGCACATGGCAACGGGGTCATCGAGTGCACGGTTGTCGATGGGACGCTGCAATTTATTTCCATTTGATTTAATAAGACATATCCCATTTTTAGGCAACGCTCTCAATCTCACTTCCAACTAGGCCCTATCGCAAGTAACTTCCACGAGTCAAGGGACCCCCTCGAGTAGATCTAACGTTGCTAGAAATTGGTTCCACGCCACTTGCATGCAGTGGAATGGAGGTCTGCCATGAGCGTGTTTTCAATGCAGCTCTAAAATGGAGATTGTGGCTGTTTAAAAAAAAGGTGGAGATCATGGTAGCCCCACGCCCCCGCCCACCACACGTGTCCAATCAAGGACTATGAATGGTCCAGTGTTTATAAACCCGCTCGGCCTTCTTCCATGTGCTCGTGTCATTTTCCCCAATCTGTCTAGTCCCAAAACCCCAATCTGCACCTACCACACGCGCCGAAGCTCCTTCGCTTGCACTACCTCCTTCCCTAGGTGCGCCATAAAGCGTACGCATGGAGATGAGCTGGAGGTGAAGCCAGTTGAAGGCGCAGCACCAGATGGCTCGGTCATCGCCAAGTAGGCGGAGGCGTCTTCTCCGCGCATAAACACCGCTCGTCGCTGCACCATTGAGGGTCTGATCTCATCTGTCCAGCTAGTAGCCATCGCCGCCGAGCAGCAGGTGGCTGACAACGTCATGTCCGACAACGTCGTGGTGCCAGCGGTAGATCTGGATGGGGGGCAGGCGGCAGGCGGAGCCAATCCGGTGCTCTACATCAACGACCCCATCGCCATCCAAGAAATCTTCGACGCAATCGCGGAGAATGACGAGTTCGAGGAGGAGGTCACTAATGAGGAGTCCGATGTACTACATTGCTAGCTTCTCTTGTCGCAGCCGCAGATTTCACTGTTCATACATAGGATTTTCTCAATCGTGTATAGATTCTTTTTCTCTTGAAGTATCGTAGTATATATATGGTCAAACGGGAGATTGGTGCATCTTCCATCTAGTCAAAAAACCCCAATCCATCTAGTCACAAACCCCAATCTGCTCATCTGCCATCTAATTGAGTTTGCTAGTTGAGTGTTGATTTCGATACACAACATGCCTATAACATTACATTTCTATTCCTTACTGAGCCTAGTGATTCAATTTTGCCCCAAAATAGTGCAAGGGCATCTGATGGTGTCATTTTCTTAGGGATGGTTAGTGAACCTGAGGCAACAATGCACATAAACAATATAGGTTGTGTTGTTGGTATTTTGGTTCTCCGACTCCATCTCTAAAAAAATGAGGCCCTAAATTTATTCTCATATGGAACCCTATATATATAATCTTTGTATTGTTTCTGATCTATGAATGTGTTGTATGATGCATATGTATATCCCTGAATATTGTTTTGTACGATTACATTTCAATTTATTATGTGGCCAATGATTCAAATTTGCCCCAAAAGAGAGGCATACACATTGGTGTCAGATTTTTTCAGGGATGAGTTATCGAACCTGGGGCCATGTACAAGAACAATATAGGTTGTGCAATTGTTACTTGGTTTGCTTACGCCATCTCTGAAGAAACTTATGAGGCCGTAATCTTTATTCTACATTCATAGAACTATGATATTTGAATTATCTATTCCATGCATTAATTCATAGTGTATAAGAATTATATTTCAGTTTGTCACCGAGGCCGATGATTGAAATTTGCCCCAAAAGAGTTCAAGGGGAGACACATATGATGGTGTCATGTTTTAGGGATGGGTTGGTGAACCTGAGGCAGCAATGCACACAAACAATATAGGTTGTGCTGTTGGTCCTTTGGTTCGCCAACTCCATCTCTGAAAAAATTATGAGGCCCTTGATTTATTCTCATATGGAACTACATATATGATCCTTGAATTGTCTCTGATCTTTGAATGATTCGTATGATGCATATGTATATGAATGGTTTTGATCATAAGTATTTTTTACATGTACCTGAAGATTAATTGTTTGGTTTTTTATTTATAATTACAATAGTTAGGCTTGTTTTTGTACTTGACTATGTATATCCCTGAATATTGTTTTGTACGATTACATTTCAATTTCTTATTGTGGCCAATGATTCAAATTTGTCCCAAAAGAGAGGCAGACACATTGGTGTGAGATTTTTTCAGGGATGAGTTAGTGAACCTGGGGCAATGTACAAGGACAATATAGGTTGTGCAGTTGTTACTTGGTTCACTAACTCCATCCATGAAGAAACTTATGAGGCTGCAATCTTTATTCTTCATACACTCTAATGCAATTATTTATCATTGTGTTGAGATGAAATGATATATGAACTGATCAAACTATTGCTGAGATGCTTTCTCTTTGATATCCACGGATATATTGTCTTACATATACATGTTGTCAATTCTTGAGTTGTAATACAACTAAATCATATGTATGAGTTCTAAGTTATGTTCTTAAAAATCAACAGGAGGATGATGATGACATGGACGCTAGCAAGGAATCCAGGGACAACAAGAGCCGCTACGTGCTGAGGCGGTTACGGTGTGGGCTAATCCATTTCTACCATAGGGGGAGACTGTTTTGCCCATTATGTGGCAGAGCAATCAACGTGGACCTCGACAACATGATCTAGCACGCGGTGGGCGTTGCCTGAGGCGGAGGTAGAAGCCATAGGCCGATTACCTTGGCATGGCACGCATCCTTCGGAAAACTCCTCCCGGATTATGTCAGGGCTGGCCGGCATCCCCTCGACTAGGCTGTCCCTGCCTCCTGTTGATATGCCCCTGCCCTGCTAGGTGTCTCCATGTCCCGGCCTCCTGCTACTCCCCATGCTTTTATTTTGTTTTAGTTAATTATTATTACCTGGGTGTGGCATGTAAGACAATCTATCCGCACGGTGTCTGTGGTGAACCTTCTATATACATATGTTAATCTACTCCTTTATGTGGAGTGCCTTAAAATTTCTAGTGTTCAATTATATTACTGATCATGCTCATGCACACTACAAAATATTTCTAGTGCTATTATAATTGTCAAGGAATACATCAACAAGTTAAATTGGTCGAAATTTCGTATTGAAGTAACTAAATGATCTCACATCGGTGGTGGATGTTGGCAGAAGCCGAATGCATCAACCGAAGACCTTGGCACGACACATAGTCTTCAGCAAATTCCTTACAGGTTCAACAATGTGTTGTCGCCACCCAGCTCCGAATTCGCTTATAGGTTCAACATGACAGAACTTGAGCTACCACAGAGACCTCGGTAGGTGTGGCAGAATTGGTGTGGGTGCGACCACGGTGACGGCAAGCTCGGATTCTGGAGGAGGAAAACAGGACCGAGCATGGTCGACACAGTGGAAGATCTCACCGGGAACCAATTCTCTTCCCTGAGTTGTGCCATGGATGCGACCATGGTGAGGGCGATCTCCGACTCGGGATGGGGAGGAGAGCGGGGCCGAGAAGGTTCATCACGTCCTAGCTCTGCGCCATGGCCGCAACCACAGATTGCTGCTCCGGGGAAGAAGAAGACGCGTAATGGATGCATGCGCCAACGCTGCAATCCTAATTGACGCCTAAGCGATGGCAGCGACATAACAGCGAGAACTAACAGGGGGGCCAACTTGACGGCTGTTAGCCTGATATTTTGTATTGAAACATAAAGTTGAATTCATGCCAAAAAAAGACCCCCTGAGTATTTGGCACGCCAACTGTAGTCATCGCGGCTGATTACATGCAACTTGGGTACCGCGTTGCCTGGGCACCCCAACTTTCGGGCCGCAAAATGATATTCTCCGCTAGTGGCTGCTCGATTGAGTGATGATGGACGTCTTTCCATCGTCGTCTTCCCCAGAGTGCGGCGGTGGCGCCCATAAACCCTAGGCAGAGCGGGGAGGGCTCAGGAGGCTCCCCGAGTGGCAGAGGGGATCCGAGGATGGTCCAGGACGACGCGGTCGACAACAGCGAGCCTAGGGAGGGGCAGCATGGTGGTGCTTGCTTCCGGAAGGGAGCTCGCTCATCGGAGCTTGGCCGAGGAGCACCCAGGACCTGCTACATGTCAAAAATAATGGCATGGTTAGATGAAGGGGTCGAGGAGAGTCAAGGAGGGAGACATGCAGAGGAAGGGGAGCATGGGAGATAGATATGCGCTCAACTCTTTTCCATGGCCGAGAGGTGAGTTCCTCCTTCTCCCGGTCAATAGAGAGGAAGAGAGGGTCTGAGCTTCTGGGGAAGGAAGAAGGGGTGGAGGGGGTCGTAGTACTGTGACATGCAGAGAGGGAGAGGCGTGGTGGAAGGAGTTTTGTTCGATTTGGAGGAGAAAGCCAAAGCTCCTTGATCTTCTTCTCTCTAGCAGGATAGAGCAAGGAAGGGGGAGATGGGGCTCTAGGGAGGTAAGTGGGAGTAGAGGGGCAAATGAGGGCGAAGGGAGGTGCTGGGGTGGCCTCGAGCTATTTATTTGGGGATGAGGAGGTCCATGGTGGACTTGGCTTACATATGGCTAGGGTTTGTCCATGGCTTGCCCATTGGTGGCTATGGGCGTTGGAGAGGGAGAGTGGGTGTGCTGTAATTGTGTAGGAGCAGAGAGGCGGTGGGGGCTACTGCAAGAAGTTTTAAAAACTAGTAGGAACTTTGCCCTTGTCTCCTCTCTATCCAAACAAAAGAGGACAAGGATATAAGGTTGCTACAGTACTAGGGCTACAGGGATTGTCGACCAGGATGTGCCCAGTGCCGAGGAGTAGTGTTAGGCAATATTTGGATGGGGTAGGAGGGTTTTGGAAGTGATTATTGTGGTAGGCTTAAATCTTCCTTTATTGATGATAAAAGGCTACTTCTTGGATTTTGATCTTGACCAAGTGAGATAAGAGTGCTAGAAGATGTGTAGGATCAAGATACATGTCCCAGATTTATTTTCTAATTTTCTGAGTATTTTAGATCAAATTTATATTACTTATCCCAATATTGCTGATTCTGTTTTATGGAATTTATTTGAGAACTTTGAATTGGGAAAGGTGGGTTTTTGGTTTGGGATGGTCCCAAATATGAATTCATACATTGGAGAATTTTCCCAAGATTTATTGAGGAATAAAAGTATTTAAATTATTTATCTTCTTGTTTCTGCCATTTAAGACAATAGGCAAAAAGAATTATTAAGACTCTTCAAAAATATTTATTTTTGAAGTGGGAGGATAGGGTATGATATATAGGCCTCAAATGTGACCTAAGTTGGTGTTTTGGATAAAACCAAACTTTCTTTAATAGATTAAGATTTTGAGGTTTTGTCTATTAAAGAGATTAAATAGGTTTAGGTCCATAATAAATATGAATGATATTTTATAAATCCTTGTTATCAAGGTAGAGGATGTACACAAGGTGAATCTAGCATTTTAAACCTTGGGTGTTGAGAATCAAAGTTGATTTTGGTGAAAAACATGAGATTAGGGATCTAGGGTAATGTTATTTTTATACAAACAAAACCTTGTTGGATCTTGGAGCTCAGAGCTCACCTTGGGTCAGGGGATATATGGATAGATAGACCAAGTGATGTATATCACCATGGTACATAGGTTTGAGGTTGATCATGGTTGAGCTCCCCAAAGATTGATTCCAAACTTTGAATAAAATAAGGGTGCCAAAGCATGTTATTAAATAGCCTTGAAAACCTTGTGGGTTTTGGAGGCACAAGGGTCCAATTGGAACAAGTGAAGTAGTTATTGCTATCCTTTTATGAGTACAACACAATCATGGAAAGAGTTGGTCCAAAGAAGGTAGGATGAAGGTGTGAGCTTCTGACCAAGTAGGCATGTTGATAAGATTTGCAGGAGATATTATTTTCTTGCCTGCAAAACCATCAAGAACAAGTGGATCAAAAGATGATCTATCCAAGGGCAAGAGTGGGTCTTGGTAGTCTTTAATATGGGCTGCAAGTTGGTTTAAGTGCATTTCCAAAAATGCACAAGGGTTGAGAGAGAGATATATTCAAAGAAGTGATGTTGAAACAGTTTCTAGACTTAGTCATATTCTGGCAGATTTAGGGTTTTGACTAGAGTACAAGAGGGGATGTTTTTGATTGGTTGCCAGGTACCAAAGCATCATCAAATTGATGATGTTGAAGTGTATATGGAGTAGTAGGGATACATGCTTGGTATTGGTTTTCATTGACTTGGAAGCTTCTAGGTTAGATCACTTCATAATTCATCTGGTTAAGGGTTGTAGATCATCACCTAGTGGCTAGATATCTGATCCAGCTTTGTTAACTTTCTTAGGGGGGATATGATTGGATTAGTTAGATGCTAGAGGATGAGCCCTTCAGCGTAGCTCATTTAGTTCCTAAGAAAACAATTCAAACAGTAGATCAAGGTAATTCATCTTACCAACAATTCAACTAGTACTAGGGTTACCATCAAGCCTAGCTTGAGGTAAGGATGGGTATTTAGAGATGTTGGAGTTTGAACAAGGTAAGGTCCTTGGTACACCTACCAAGAGTAGAGTTCAAAAGCTTTATGAAAAGGTTTTAGAAAAACCTAAAGGTAAGAGTAGTTGAAAGATCTGTCTTGAAAACATAAGGAGATTATATCAAATAGATCTCCATAATTTTGGCAATAGAAGCTACCAAAATATTTAGGGTTGCAAAGGCACCTTAGCTCAGGTTTTTGAAATGCCAGAACATTTGAGAATATGTAAAATGAGCCAAGATAGTTTTGTTAACTAGCTTTTGTCAATTGATGGTGAGGTAAGGAGTATATCATATGTTATACTTTCAGATGCATAAGCACAGACAAACAACAAGCAAACACACCAACACTTAACAAGAATTTTTTTTGTTCCCCCTGATTTTTGCATTCTGGACAACTAATCAGGGTTGCTGAAATTGGGATGTTACAGACCTTTCCCCCTTAAAAGAATCCCGTCCCGAGATTCGAGAGAGTAAGTTTAGGGGATTTTGAGTTGGGGTTAGTGTTATGCGTATCAAGCGTACTAACTTCCAAACTTAGTTTTTGAATATTGATATTGCGTCAGTGAAGTTGAGCTTCAGTCTTCTTGGAGGCGCGGAGAGTTGAGATGGCTACAATACTGGTTGCGATGGATGATATTCCTTATTTAAGCATTTACGGTGCTTCTCTTAAGGGATTATCGTATCCTAGTTCATGATTTTGGTTCTAACTCCTGAGGTTGCTTCTGACAGATGGTTATTCTATTTGTGGGAAAGACGCAAAATTTTCCCCTTAGGGTTAAACTAGGGTAGCTCAGGAATATGTCAGTCTTTCCTTCTTGGAGTCATTGAATGATGTTTGAAGACTATCGCCAATGTTCCAGCTGGAGTTGAAATCTTCAGATGACTTCTGCCAAATGGGTCCTACGAGACCCTATACTACTTTATCCGTACCTGGCCTATTCGAAACTGTTGAAGTCACAAGTCCTCTAAACGGTTTAGAATTGAGGGGTTAGTGATTTGGTGATCCTTCAGGTGGGAGGGGTCTTCAACTGAAGTGGCCGAGTAGGATCTTCATGGATTCTTCTTAGACATTAACCCATTAGTCTTCTTTGAACCCTGAGGAGGATAGTTTTGTTGGCTTCTGTAGTCTCATCGACTTTCGGTATTCTGGTTGCCTTCATTCGGGGCTTCTTTGGTACTATAAGATTGAGTAGACTTCTGACAGCTATTGACGAGGTCTACCTTCTGGGTTTTGACGACTCTCAAGTTGATGCTTTGGGAAGGACGTCAGACTGGAAATCTTCCTGAAGTATCTCTTAATAGATAGGCTTCGAGATTTGAGTTGGGAAAGATGCAGTGTTTCCACCTTAGAGCTTCTCTAAGGTCCATTCGAGGGTGGTGCCAATCTTCTGTCTGGAAGTGTTGGCAGGATGCTGAAGAAGGTTGTATTTCCTTGGGTCTTGAGTTGAGGTCCTCGAGTGTTGTTCTATTGCGTGAACCTTATCGTGGGTGGTTTCCTAACGAAGCCTTCAAGGGTCAACTCTATGCAGTTTAGTAGTTAACGACACTTCTTGCTAGTTTTCAATCAAGGTAGGGTAGCTAACTTCAGAGGAATCATCTTCACTTGAACCCTTTGTGTTGCTTCTGCTCAATGGCGGATTAAACTCGGTGTCTTCATGCATCCTTATCTTCAAGAATTTGGATTATTCTGGCCTTCTGGTGAGGTACTTCCCGTTGGTTTGGATAGGGTTGACTAAAATAATTAGTCTCTTAGTGGCTGTTGGAAGCTCTAATATACTGGAGGTCGGTGTAGTTAGATCTTCACTTCTTGTCTTGGTTGGCAAGTCTTGTGGTTTCTTGTAGATAGTGGGGATCCTTCAGTGGTAGACTTCCAGCTTCACGAGATTCTTGTTATTGCCTGCAGGTGAGTACTTGGCGTGCAGGGTTGGTGACGAGTCTTGGGAGGTGAGTTTGACGAGGTATGTCATCCTTCTGAGGAGAAGTCTTTAAGGTTGTTCTAACTTGACGAAGTCGAACTTCGGGTTCTTGCGATGCTTCTCCTCTCATAACTCTCGGGGTTCATATGGGACTCATTAGCTACAACTCACAAGGGTGTTTCCCGAGTTAATAGGTGGGTTATTCCTCCTCGAGTCATATTTTACGGAGGTCAAAGCAAACTAGACCACACATACAAGGCAAACAGAGCGAGGGGATTGCAATGTCCTTGGCAAACAACACACATCAAGCAACACATGATTCACTTAGGCAAGAAAACACGACCAACTATGGGGACCAACTAAGGGGAATCCTATCTTAGGACTATTAATACTAAATGTCGCGTTGTTGCGGTCTAGGTCACTATCCTGCAGATGAAGCCTTCATCGTATCTTGGACGCTTCTTGATAGTACAACCCTTGATTTCTTCTGATTATGAGGATTCCACTTGTAGGGCGATCTTGTAGTCTCCTTGTGTTTGCTGGTAGTTGCTCTCTTCATCTTGTTCTCATTGTCTTTACCTAGTTCAAGATCCTATTTGTTTGAAATCCGTATGTTTGAGATTTGGATGAGGGATAGAAGAAATCATTTTTAAAATCGTTGAAACTAGAATGAGATAAGAAGTAGAATCTTTCGAAATGTTTTGAGGAATTAGTTTTGGAAAGCCGGTGTTTCCAAAATAGTTATCCTATCTAACGACCATGCTAACTAAGGTTCTCCTACAGTCAGGATGGCTCTGATACCAAGTATGTGGGGCCCCCGAATTTATCCTCCGAGAATCTCTATTATGCATACATCACGATCCCATGATCAGTTAGTCGTGGCACATAATCGACAAGTATCAAAGTAAACATCCATTACTTAAGTGGATACTTGTCATACCTTACATGCCATTATGGCTACATTAACAATTATCAGCGGAACTTCATCAAGCGTAGAGCCCGAGCCATGCCTTAACCTACTGGCAATTGACTGGGAGAACGTCCTAGCTCGCATAGTCATCAATTTCACCTTCTTCTCGATATCTGACCAAGTTAATAGCCAGGGACAATGCTAGTGAGTACTTTGAATGTACTCGCAAACCACCTTAAGATAACAAGAGGATATGCATTATGGCTGTAGTAGTAGGAGGGCTCCAAGAGAGGTTCTTTTCTCAAATAGTTACTCTTGTAGCTATAGCATCTACATATCTTTGTTGAAAACTTTTGGTAAAACATTTAAGAGACCTTTTTGAAAAGTTTTGGTAAACACTAGGACTGGGTCACCCATTTGTTTCTTCCTTCCGATCATCACATGACCAACATCCTTTCCTTCCTTTCCGACCATCCCAGGGTCAAATAATTTCCAAAGCCTTTGCTTTTCGTAAGTCCTTTTTGAAAACAAAACCAGCACCACTCTACAGTAGTTTTTCCAACCCGTCCATAACCGTGGATACATCTATTCGAATAGATTTACACTCTGCAGAGGTTGTACACTTTACCCACACCATGCCCTGATCTTCACCGATCGTGGGTCGAGTAACCGATCAAGACTCTCCGGATGCCACTCTAGTATAGGCCCTACCCTATGAGTTGTTCCCCTCAAAACCGGGACGTCTGGATCCATGGACCAACCGGAGCACCCAACTCAGACCTGGAGGGGGGACTTTCAATGAAGGGCTCATAGTATCGCCTGACTGATCCAGTTCGGAATTCCTCTAGGTGACTGTTTAACAGTTGAACATTTATGTAAAGGAACCCCGAAATTCGAGGGAGCTGTTCCCTTGTAAGTTGTTGTGAGAATTCCTACACCAGAGTAGCAAACTTCAAGTCCAGCCCTGTCCCATTCCAGAGTAGTGTGGTTGCACGGGTTAAGTTGTTATAGCTAAAGCTGCAAAGAACCGGGTGCGTTTTTGTAAACATTTTTCCTCCATCTTCTTTCAGCATCTTTTGTAAACGAAAACCTTTTTCTTTCTCAAACTTCTCTTGGTAGGTCAAACCTCACCAAGGTTTTGCCATAAACATTTTGTGAAACTTTTTCGGGGGTCTTCCCATCCTCTAGTTTTGCTTCGGCTAAAACAGGGTCTCCAAAGGGGTATGGTGTTATACACCAACTATCATACTAGGGACAAGTAGGTGTCATCAAGGGGTTGTACTTAGCAGTACAAAGGTGTAATGGTATTGGAGGAGCCAAGCCAGTACCAGATATACAACATCATATAGTAATACAATGTAGTTTTCATAAAACAGAAGATAAAACATGCATAAGTAAAACAGTAGGACAAGGCTTATGAGCAAGAAGGTGGCTTGCCTGTGATCAGCAAACTGGCAATATATGTCCCTGTACTTCTTCTTAGAAAACCATAATAACCAATAATAATAACCATCTTCTTCTGGTCTCCGATATAATCGCATCTATCGTCGTTATGGATCATATGCAAGCAACAAAAGGCACAAACAACACAAGGCATACAAACAACAATACAATATAGCAAACTAACATACACATATTGTTCAATTCAGTAGGTTTTGATAGTTTGAGTTTGTTGTAGTTGGAAGAAAATGGAAAGGCATTTGTGGAACCTGTTTAATGGTTTAATTGCCAAATACCACCTAATGAAGGGGTTTTGAACTAAGGCTTGGGTCTGTATGATATCAATGTACAAAAATGATATCAACAGGTAGGTATTGGAATAACAAGACCAACGAAAATGGTTTCATGATTTTATCAATTTTATATATTTTTTTATAATATTTCTAGTGAAATAACCTCTAGTTTAGGTGAATAAATCACCAGAAAATATCAGAACCTCAAATAAACATGTCCTAAGAGGTTTTGGTAGGCTTTGGTTTTTAGGAGTTTGGAGAGTTAGATTCATCTCAAAATAATTACCAGAATGCCCTCGGTAAAATCCCAAAGTATGTTCTGTAGTCTATATGTCTTTTTAACCAGATTTACTTAACATGTCCAAAAGGTATGAGACTAATATCATTGGATAGGAATTTAAAATACCTTCAATTAGAAATTGGAATCACTATTTTTGGAGTTGCTAAGCTTCTGAAATGATTTATCTAGTGACTATGCCACATACAGAGGTATTTAGTTCATTAAAATTCAACATAGGATGAATAAATAGTGTTCTCCTAGGCTGTGATAGGTACCAAAGTACCACATCACTAAGAGTTGGAATTAGATCATTACAACCTTTGGTTTTACCTGGAGAATTTCCTAAAGGCTGAAATGGCTTGCTTTTGGTATTTTTACTATAGTAAATCTAAGGCTCCACTTGGCATGAGACCAATGCCAAAAGATGGGAAACTACAAGACCTACCATAAGGAAATGGATTTACCCCATTTGGGTTTCTATAACTGGCTTGGGAATTTATTTATTAAAAGGTATACTATTTAGCATATTAAATCTCATAAAATAATAAAAATTAATTTGGACTAGGGGATGGTTCTTCATGTTAGACTAATCCCTACGAAATATTTACAAAATTAGATTTGTACATAAACATGTATTTTCCATTTTTATCTAGATTAAATCCTAACCTCAGTTTTCTAGAAACAAAATAAAGGAAAAAACAAAAGGGGCAAGGGCAGCATGGCCGGATTTGGGCAGTGTTGGGCCGCGCCAGGCGTCGGGCCAACCCCATTCGATGCTCGCGCGGGCGGGAGGGGAGTTTGAACCTGCGGGGCGGGGCCCAGCTATTGATACATTGCAAATGTATCTATAATTTTTGATGCTCCATGCCTGGTTTTATCCACTTTCTTATGTTTTGTCCACACTTTGGACTACTTTTCATATGATTTCTTGGACTAACCTATTAACAAGAGCCACAGTGCCAGCTGCCTATTTTCTGCTGTTTTTGGTTCCAGGAAAGTCAGAAAATGAATATTCTCGGAATTGGACGGGACAAAAGCCAAAGTGCCTATTTTTCCAGAAGACTCCAGGAGCCAGAATACGAGACGGAGGAGGGCCAGGGGCTGGCCAGACCCCCCCAGGCGCGGGCTAGGCCTGGCCGCGCCAGGGCATGGTGTGGTGGCCCCAGGCACCCCCTCGGTATCCATCTTCGCCTATAAGAAGCCTTCTAACCTAAAAGCTTCGGGGGGTTCGACGTTTTTCCACGAAAAGTTCCGCTGCACCGCCACCACCAAAGGGGAGATTTGGGGGACATAAAGTCTCTGTTCCGGCACCCTGCCAGGACGGGGAAGTGCCCCCGGAGCCATCTCCATCGATCTCCACCATCATCTCCATCGATCATCCATGTTTCTCCCATCTATGAGTGAGTAATCCCCCGCTATAGGCTATGGGGATGGTAGGGATTGGATGAGATCGTTCATGTAATGGCATCAGATTGTTAGGGCATAGTGCCTAGTATCTTTTATTAGTGCTTTCTGACTTTGTTGCGACTTGTTCTGCTTAATGCTTGTCACTAGGGCCCGAGTGCCATGATTTCAGATCTGAACTTATTATTGATTCATTATGATAGTATTGTTTCTGGTCTTATCTACAAGTTGTATACACACGTTGTTGTACAGAACCTATGGCCCCGAAGTGACAGAAATCGGGATAACCGGTAGGAAAAGGCTTTGATGTGAGGATCATGTGTGTTCATGGAGTGTTAATGCTTTGCTCCGGTGCTCTATTAAAAGGAGCACCTTAATTGCCAGTAGTTCCCTAGAGGCCCCGCTGCAAACGGGCTGGCAGGACAAAAGATGTTGTGCAAGTTCTCATTGCGAGCACGTATGACCATATATGGAACACATGCCTAGGATTGTCTAGTACTTGGGTGCTTTATCTTATTTATCTGCAATTGCCCTATGTTCTGATTGCTATGTGAATTGTCTTGTCCATGCAACGTCCGTCCATCCATCCCTATGCCTACCGCACTCGAATCCCACTATTTACTGCTTTTGTTACTACTGTCTTTGTTTTCCTACTGCTGTTACTTTACTATTCCTACTACAAAACTGTTGCTACTGATAAATTGATGTGAGCAAGATTGTTTCCAGGTGCAGCTGAATTGACAACTCAGTTGTTAAGGCTTATAAATATTCTTTGGCTCCCCTTGTGTCGAATCAATAAATTGGGTTTCACTTCCCTCGAAAATACTGCAATACACCCCCTATACTTGTGGGTCATCAGCTATCGGCGACGGTGGCTGGCGAAGCGGTATGGGCTGCTGGTGGCCGCTCGATTGAGTGACGATGGACGGCTGTCCATTGTCATCTTCCCCAGAGCACGGTGGTGGCGCCCAGAAACCCTAGGTGGAGCAGGGAGGTCTCAGGAGGCTCACCAGGCGGCGAAGGGGATCCGAGGACGGTCCAGGGTGACGCGGTCGACGACGGCGAGCCTGGGGAGGGGAGGCATGGTGGTGCTTGCTTCCAGAAGGGAGCTCACGTGACGATGGCCGAGAGGGGCTAGTCGGAGCTCAGCCGAGGAGCACCCAAGACCTACTGCATGTCGAAAATAATGGCATGGTTAGATGCAGGGGGTCAAGGAGAGTCTAGGAGGGAGACATGGAGAGGAAGGGGAGCAAAGGAGAGAGAGATGCGCTCAACTCTTTGCCATGGCCAAGAGGCGAGTTCCTCCTTCTCCCGATCAACAAAGAGGGAGAGAGGGTCTGACCTTCTAGGGGAAGGAAGAAGGGGTGGAGGGGTCGCAATACTGTGACATGTAGAGAGGGAGAGGAATGGTGGAAGGAGCTTTGCTCGATTTGGAGGAGAAGGCCGAAGCTCCTTGCTCTTCTTCTCTCTAGTAGGACAGAGCAAGGGAGGGGGATAGGGGGCTCTAGGAAGGTAAGTGGGAGTAGAGGGGGTGAATGAGGGCGAAGGCAGGCGCTGGGGTGGCCTCGAGCTATTTATTTGGGGATGAGGAGGTCCATGGTGGACCTGGCTTACATATGGCTAGGGTTTGTCCATGGCTTGACCATTGGTGGCTATGGGCGGTGGAGAGGGAGTGTGGGGTGTGATGTAGTTGTGCAGGAGCAGAGAGGCGGTGGGGGCTGCTGCAAGAAGTTTTAAAAACAAGCAAGAGCTTTGCCCTTGTCTCCTCTCTATCCAAACAAAAGAGGACAAGGATATAAGGTTGCTACAGTAGTAGGGCTACAGGGATGGTAGACTAGGATGTGCCATGTGTTGAGCAGTAGTGTTTGGCAAGATTGGATGGGGTAGGAGGGGTTTTGGAAGTGATTATTGTGGTAGGCTCAAATCTGCCTTTATTGATGACCAAAGGCTACTTCTTGGATTTTGATCTTGACCAAGTGAGATAAGAGTGCTGGCAGATGTGTAGGATCAAGGTACATGTCCGAGATTCATTTTCTAATTTTCTGAGTATTTTAGATCAAATTTATATTATTTATCCTAATATTGCTGATTCTGTTTTATGGAATTTATTTGAGAACTTTGAATTGGGAAAGGTGGGGTTTTGGTTTGGGATGGTCCCAAATATGAATTCACACATTGGAGAATTTTCCCAAGATTTATTGAGGGATAAAAGTATTTAAATTATTTATTTTGTTGTTTCTGCCATTTAAGACAATAGGCAAAAAGAATTATTAAGACTCTTCGAAAATATTTAGTTTTGAAGTGGGAAGATAGGGTCTGATAGATAGGCCTCAAATGTGATCTAAGTTGGGGAAGTGTTTTGGAGAAAACCAAACTTTCTTTAATAGATTAAGATTTTGAGGTTTTGTCTATTAAAGAGATTAAATAGGTTTAGGTCCATAATAAATATGAATGATATTTTATAAATCCTTGTTATCAAGGTAGAGGATGTACACAAGGTGAATCTAGCATTTTAAACCTTGGGTGTTGAGAATCAAAGTTGATTTTTGTGAAAAACATGAGATTAGGGATCTAGGGTAATGTTATTTTTATACCAACAAAACCTTGTTGGATCTTGGAGCTCAGAGCTCACCTTGGGTCAGGGGATATATGGATAGATAGACCAAGTGATGTATATCACCATGGTACATAGGTTTGAGGTTGATCATGGTTGAGCTCCCCAAAGATTGATTCCAAACTTTGAATAAAATAAGGGTGCCAAAGCATGTTATTAAATAGCCTTGAAAACCTTGTGGGTTTTGGAGGCACAAGGGTCCAATTGGAACAAGTGAAGTAGTTATTGCTATCCTTTTATGAGTACAACACAATCATGGAAAGAGTTGGTCCAAAGAAGGTAGGATGAAGGTGTGAGCTTCTGACCAATTAGGCATGTTGATAAGATTTGCAGGAGATATTATTTTCTTGCCTGCAAACCCTTCCACTACTGGAAATGATAGACCAAGACAAACCCTTCCACTACTCTTACCTCTAGGATCTCCAAAATATTTAGTAAGATTTTGAATTCTACTCCTGGTAGAGATATCAAGGACTCTCATCTTATTCATAATATAACCTTTTCAAAATACCCATCATACCTCAAGCTAAGCTTGATGGTAACCCTAGTAGTAGGTTTTCTTAGTTTGTAAGATGAGTTGCCTTGCTCTGTTGTCTGATGAATTGCCTTGATTTGTTGTTTGAATTGTATTCTTAGGAGATAGTATGAGCTAATCTAGGATCTCATCACTAGGATCAAGATGTTTCCAAACCATCACTCCCTAAGGAAGAATACAAACCTAGATCTGACCTCTAGCCACCAGGTGATCCTCTAAAACCCCTAACCAGATCAATTCTGAAGATATCACTTCCAGAAGTTTCCAGGTTAAGAAAGACCAATATCAAGCATGGATCCTTTCTACTCTATCTACACTTCAACATCATCCACTTGATGATGATTGGGTACCTTGCAACCCAATAAAAACACCCCCTCTCATATTCTAGTCAGAATCCCCAAGTCTGGAAATCTGTTTCCAACATCACCCTTTTTAATGCCTCCCTTTCTCAACCCTTGTGCACTTTTGGTAATGCACTTGAAACATATTGTTAACCATCCTAAGGAATACCAATTCCCACTTTTTCCCTTGGTTAGATCGTCCTCCAACCCACTTGACCTTGATGATTTTGCAGGCAAGAAAATAACTTTTCCTGCCAATCTAGTCAACATGCCTACTTTGATAGAAGCTCACACCACCATCCAACTTTCTACGGAGCGACTCTTTGCATGGTTGTGTTCTACTCATATAGGTCTATCATTACCAACTTCACTTGTTCCAATTGGATCCTTGAGTTGTTTAAACCCACAAGGTTATGAAGGCTAGTTGATAATCTGCTTTGGCAGGCTTATTTTATTCAAAGTTTGAAAGCTTGCCATGGTGAGCTCAAGCAGGATCAAGCTCAAACCCCTACACCCCTGAAATCTACATCACTTGGTCTATCCATCCATATATCCCATGCCCCAAGGGGAGCCCTGAGCTCCAAAATCCAACAATATTTTGGTGGCATGAAAACAATCTTACCCAAGATCCCTAAATCTCTAGTTTCACCAAAATCAACTTGGAATCTCCAATTCCAAGGTTGCAAATGCTTGCTACACCTTGTATACATCATCTACCTTGATCATCAAAATTTATAAAATATTTTCCATAATTATTATGGCTCCAAATCTAATTAACCCCATCAATAGTCAAAACCTCCAAAACTTCTTCCATAAAGGAAAGTTTGGTTTTTGCCAAAACACCTCCCCAAATTTTGGCTCAATTGAGGTCCACATATCATAACCCATATTTCCACTTCAAAAATAAATATTTTTGAAGATCTCTAATAATTCTTTTTGCCCTTTTTCCTAAATGGCAGAAACAACAAAATAATTGTTTTAAATACTTTAAAGCCACAATAAATCTTGGGAAAACTGCCCTAAGTGTGTGTTCACATTTGGGACCATCTCACATCAAAAAACAATCTTGTCCATTGTAAAAAAATTCAAATGAACTCCAAGAATGCATTTCTGCAATTTCTGAATAAGTGAAATTAAGTGGGTTTCTAATCATTTGCAAAATCCCAAATAATTCATGATGTTATATCTTGACCTCATCTACCTACCAGTAGACTCTGCCCACTTTGTCCAATACAAATTTTGGAACTTACTTCACACACACCAAGTGATCAATTTTGCCAAATCAATCAAGCATTGAACTAAACCAAGATCAAACCACCACCAATCTTGCAAGGCAATGCACCATAACACCTAGCACTCATCTCTGGTCGTGCTCACTGTAGCAATTACTGTGGCATGCTTGTCCTCTAGTGCTTGGACACTACTACTTAACCCCATGTGGGTGTCTTGGCTTGCAAAAACTTTTACTTGTCTTATAGGAGCCACCAGCTGGCCCGCTCTATACCTTGCGCGACCCAGTGCTCCTCCCCACCTCCCTTGATGCCCAATAGCTGATCACCACCCCCTCCCTCTTTCTCTCATGGACCTAGTCCACTCTACATCCCTCTTCCTTGGTTTATAAGCCAGCAGGCCACCCCAGCACCCCACACTGGCTCATTTCCCCATCCTCCTCTCAACTTACCTCCCCACAGTCCCCTCACTTCCTCCCTTACTCTGTCTTGCTCGTGAGAAGAAGAAGAAGGAGCATCGGCCTCCTCCATTGTTTCGAGCATAGCTCCCCCACCCCTCCATTTCTTCCCCTGCAGGTCGCCTAGCCAAGCTCCTCTCCTCCCCCTGCACCTGACCATATCCTCTATCTATCGCAGGAACACCGACGGACGCCACCCGAGCTCTTGGCCGAGCCGAGCACTTCCCGCGAACCCCCGGACTCTCGAGCCCCGTCTCCTCTGCATGCATTGCCCCTGGACGCTCCAGGACCTCCGCATCCGATCCACCATCTCCCTGCCACCGTGCATGCACCCTGGACCCCTCACCGGCGAGCTCCGGCAAGCACCGAAGCAGTTCCCGTGGTGGAAGAGTCAGGCGACGCCTCCCTACACCAAAACCCACCGTGTCGCCCCTCTACAAGGTCGCCTCCGTGTACCGCTTCACCTCCGCCAACTCCTCGGCGCCCTCGACCCCCTAGTAAGCCCCGCCGTCCACCTCTGGCCCGCCCTAGGTTAGCTCGCGCCGCCGCACCTCGGAGGAGGACGATGAGCTCCCAGCCGTCGATGGCCCTTTTAATCCAACGACCAGCGTGCCCCGGTACCTCTTCGCCACTCTGAGTCGCTGACGGCCGGGCCCCGCCTGGCGGTTTCAAACACGCTGCGCACGCGCCCTCGCCAGAGTTGCTGGGCCGGTTTCTCCCCTGCTCGGCCCAACTGCCCCAGATCCAGCCCGATTTCCCTTATTCCTTTTAATCAATTATTTCCAGATCTGAAAAAATAGCTGTTTGGTTTAGTTAAAAATAAAAATGGAAAACCAGCTGTAGTGCCCAGATATAAATTTTACCCATTACCCAAGTGTTATGCACAACATGTAGAACCAGTCCCTTGCCAAAAATAATCTTTATTATTTTTTGGCATTTAATCTTCTAAAAAGGGTCTTTGGACATCAATAAATCCCTCAGGGAGTTCTATATACCCAAATATCACGAATCAAAGTTCTCATGGAAGGTATTTGTTGTACCAATCAAGCAGCATAGGTCTCATGCCAAGGTGAACAGTAGTTGCCCTTGGTAAAAATAACAAAATCCCTCCAGTTCTGACTTTAGAAAATTCCCTAGACCAAATCATGAGTCCAATTGACCGAAGTCCAATTATCCTGGATGTGGTATACCAAGTTCTATCAAAACCCAGGAGATCAAATTTTATTGTTGCTCTGTCCCACTTTGGTGAATTAATCATCTCTGGCTAGGGTAATTTCAGTAGAAAAAATCACTACTGGAGTTCCACAACTGCAAAAAGGTTGATTCCAATTTCTACAGAGAGGTATTCTAAATACCTACCACGTGTTCTTGGAATCAAATCAAAAGCTTCTATAGATAAAATTTGGTGAAAAAGACAAGTTGTCTACAGAACTGCCTTTGGGAATTTCCTAGGGGCATTCTGCTCATTATCTTGGAGTTATTCCAACTCACAGTGAACAAGTACATAAAATCCTACTTAACCATCCAAGGAAATAATTTATGGAACTCCAGAACCTCTCTAGTGAATTATTTCCTAACACTAGAGTTTTTCCCACTAGAAAATTCACTATAAATCTTTGGTAAATGATAAAATAGTGAAACCACTTTTTTGGTTTCATTTTATCAATACCTATCTGTTGGTATCATGTTTTTACAATGGTACCTTATAGAATATGTCCCTGGGTCCAAAACCCCCTCCTAGGTAGTTCCTAGACTATAAATCCTAAGGGATTTTCTTCCACATTTCCAAGACAAGGCCAACCTCATTAATCCATTCTCCCTAAGACCTACTAATATGTAAACTTGTTTTGTTCATTGCTTGCTGTACGCATTGATGTTTGTATGCCTTGTTTTGACTGTTGTCTTGCTTTTTTGCATATATACTTGATGACGACGATAGTTGCGCTTGTATCGACGCCGAGAAGAAGGGATCTTATTATTCTTGGTTATTATGGGTATTCTAAGAAGAAGTCCAGGGAAATATTGCCATATTGCTGATCATCAGGCAAGCCACCTTCTTGCTCATAAGCCTTGTCCTACTATTTTACTTATGCATGCTTTGTCTACTATTTGCGAAACTGCATTGTTTTATTATTTGTTGATGTAAATATATGATAGTGGTTTGGCCCCTCCGAACTACTACACTTTAGTACTATTAAGTACAACCCCCTTTGGTGACACCTACTCGTCCCTAGTATAATAGATGGTGTATATCACCATAACCCTTTGTAGACCCTGTTTCAGCCAAAGCAAAGCTAGAGGATGGGAAGACCCCGGAAAAGTTTACCACATGTTTTCTGATAAAACCTTGGTGAGGTGGGACCTCCCAAGATATCTTGATAAAGAAAAAGGTTTCGTTTCACAAAATACTGAAGAAAAGATGGAGGAAAAAGGTTTACAAAAACGCACCCGGTTCTTTGCAGTCTAGCTATAACAACTTAACCCCGTGCAACCACATTACTCTGGTATGGGACAGGGCTGGATTTGAAGTTGTCTATTCTGGTATAAGCTGCCTCGCAACAACTATAGGGGATCAGGGATCCCTAGAGGATGGGCCTTCTCCGATAAAGGTCCATGTGGGACATCGACCTCGAGAAGGAACAAAGGGTCGGCAGGCCTCCACGCGTTACTATGAGCCCCTCATTGAAAGCGCACACTCGAGAAGTGGAAAACGTGCTCCGGTTGGTCCTCGCTCGACATCCCGGTTTTGAGGGGATTAACACTCATAGGGTAGGCACTTATACTGGAGTGGGCATTCGGAGAGTCTTGCTCGGTTACTCGACCCACGATCAGTGAAGATCAGGGTAGTGTACCCGGATGGTGTGGGTAAAGTGTACAACCTCTGCAGAGTGTAAATCTATTCGAATAGCCGTGTCCGCGGTTAAGGACGGGTTGGACAAACTTCTGTAGAGCGGTGCTGGTTTTGTTTTCAAAAAGGATTTCGGAAAAGAAATGGCTTTGGAAATGTTTTTACCATGGGATGGCCGGAAAGGATCCCTGTTTTGACCATGGGATGGTCAGAAAGGGACGGAAGGAGTTTGGTCGTGGGACGACCTGAAGACGGGAGCAATTGGGTTACCCTATCCTTATGTTTTCGAAAACTTTTCAAAAAGGTTTACAAAGGTTTTCAACAAAGATATGTAGATGCTATATCTACAAGAGAAACTAATTGAGAAAAGAACCTCTCTTGAAGCCCTCCAACTACACAGCCATATTGCATATCCTCTTGTTTTATTATTCTATTAAGGTGGTTTGCGAGTACATTCAAAGTACTCACTGGCATTGTCCCTAGTTATTAACTTGGTCAGATATCGAGAAGAAGTGAAGTGGACGACTATGCGAGCTAGGATGTCTTCCCAGTCAGTTGCATGTAGGTTAAGGCATGGCTCGGGCTCTACGCTTGATGAAGTTTCGCTGATGATTATTGGTGTAGCCATAACGGCATTCATGTAAGTCTTATAATTCTGTATATTCTCGGATGTTGTAATGATACTTGTCGGTTATGTGCCACGACTAACTGATCATGGGATCGTGGTGGTATGCATAATAGGGATTCTCGGAGGATTAATCTGGGGGCCCCACAAAACCATCAAGAACAAGTGGATTAAAAGATGATCTATCCAAGGGCAAGAGTGGGCCTTGGTAGTCTTTAATATGGTTTGTAAGATGGTTCAAGTGCATTTCCAAAAATGCACAAGGGTTGAGAGAGAGAGATATTCAAAGAAGTGATGTTGAAATAGTTTCCAGACTTAGTCATATTTTGGCAGATTTAGGGTTTTAACTAGAGTACAAGAGGGGATGTTTTTGATTGGTTGCCAGGTACCAAAGAATCATCAAATGGATGATGTTGAAGTGTATATGGAGAAGTAGGGATACATGCTTGGTATTGGTCTTGATTGACTTGGAAGCTTCTAGGTTAGATCACTTCATAATTGATCTAGTTAAGGGTTGTAGATCATCACCTAGTGGCTAGAGATCTGATCTAGCTTTGTTAACTTGCTTAGGGGGGATAGGATTGGATTATTTAGATGCTAGAGGATGAGGCCTTTAGGGTAGCTCATTTAGTTCCTAAGCAAACAATTCAAACAGTAGATCAAGGAAATTCATCTTACCAACAATTCAACTACTACTAGGGTTACCATCAAGCCTAGCTTGAGGTAAGGATGGGTATTTAGAGAGGTTGGAGTTTGAACAAGGTAAGGTCCTTGGTACACCTACCAAGAGTAGAGTTCAAAAGCTTTATGAAAAGGTTTTAGAAAAACCTAAAGGTAAGAGTAGTTGAAAGCTCTGTCTTGAAAATATAAGGAGATTATATCAAATAGATTTCCATAATTTTGTCAATAGAAGCTACCAAAATAGTTAGGGTTGCAAAGGCACCTTAGCTCAGGTTTTTGAAATGCCAGAACATTTGAGAATATCTAAAATGAGCCAAGATAGTTTTGTTAACTAGCTTTTGTCAATTGATGGTGAGGTAAGGAGTTTACCATATGTTATACATTCAGATGCATAAGCACAGACAAACAACAAGCAAATACTGCAACACTTAACTAGATTTTTTTTGTTCCCCCTGATTTTTGCATTCTGGACAACTAATCAGGGTTGCTAAAATTGGGATGTTACAGATATTATCCACCACCACCTGAATGAGCAACAAAAGGGCTTGCAAAATCCTGAGCTTGGGGATATGTTCCCCCAAAAAATTTATTTGTGTAGTAACAAGGTTGCACTCCAGCTCCTTGGGAGCTTTCAAACACTCCTGTTGGCTTCTTCCAACACTTTGCTTTTTTCCATTGCTTTTTAGTTTGCTTTCGTTTTAGTTTGTTTTTCTTTTTATTTTGTTTTTCTTTTCTTAAACCCTTGCTTGGTCGCAAGTTCTTTTCTATTCTTTAATCCCTATCCTCAAAAATATAAAAGGATTTTTTTGTTTTTCCTTTTTCCGTAATTGTGGATTTGCACTTTTCCTCTTTGCTTTAATATCATTGTGAGAGTAATCGAGTTTGAGTTTTGAAGGAACACATCCCTATAAGGAAGAGTATCATGAAGTCACTAAGGATAGGTATGTCCTATGTGTCCCACTTATGAAGTTTTAGTTGTCTATATTAGTTGGTTGATTTGCTAAGATGCCATTCTAGTGGGAAGTAATTTAATATGGTTGGAGTAAGGCTTTTTATTAGTATGATGATTAGTTGTTCAAGATTTTGCTCTAGTTCTTTTAGTTAATTGAGTCTTGCCTTGGAAATAATATTGCCAAACAAGTAGAATAAGAAAAAGTCTGAAATTTATGACTTGTTTGATGAATGATTGTCTTGAGAGTATACCCTTGATGATACCCCGTAGATATTTTGATAGTCTTGAAGACACTCATGAAAGGAATTGTTTGATTGAAATAAAGTCTAGCGGTAATTGTGATGCATGCCAAAGCTAACCTTGTGGATCAAACTACGGTACTATCTAAAAAAAAGAGAAAGAAGTGAGACAACTTTGATCTTTGTCTCTAATGCACACCTTTGGGATGCCAACAACTCCGCTAGCTTTTGAACGATTTATGGTATAACCTCGGATTTCGGCTATGAGTTGATGACATGAGAGGCATACGTGTCAATATATGGGCAAAAGTATTGGTACTCCCAAAGGTTGTGCAAACACTTGCAAAATAAATATATAGCGATCCCTGAAAAAATAAAAGAAAAGATATCTATGAAGATCCCCATAACAAGTCCTTGGCATGGTGTCATTACTACTTTACGGTTTTTTCTTGAAAGATAATGATTGGATTAGAAGTGTTTTTGATATACTTGATTTATTGATGTGGGTGTAAATAAGACACTTCATTGTTATACTACTTGGGACAAGAAACTCTCTTACTCAATTATGCTATTTAAACATCCTAGTGTTCCTTGGTAATCTGAGAGTTAATTAGAAGAATTGGATTGATTGTTACACTTCTAGTATAGTTATATTAAACTTTACTTTCATTGTCTTAACTTACCAAAGCTTGTATAGTATTCTTGTCATCTCTCTAACTTTGATATGCCTCGCAAATGAATGAAGTGTTGATCACATACAACTACCAACCGGAAGTGAATTCTTATTCTCGTTGTTTCAAGTTTAAATGCTAAATTCCTTATAGTTCTTTTGGTTCTTCTTGCTCGAGGGCAATCAAGAATTGAGCTTTGGGGAAGACTGATGGCTCCAATATTTGCCATCTTCTATTGTGTTTAAACATTGTTTTTGGTCAAGCAATTGCAAAGAAACTCTCAATCCTGGCCACTAATGACTAATAATTGCAAAGATATGCAAAACCTCTCTTGAATTATGCTATACAGGAAATCAGGACTTTTAATGCGAAATAAGGAGTCATATTGAAGGATTTAGAGGAAGTCCACATGGCCAAGTAATTGGGAAGCTATGCCAGGGCGTCAGTATGCTTAACGACCACTGGTACGGGCAGGGCCCTCCCGTACTGCCCACCCGTACCAGGTGGCGATCACTTAATCTCGTTAAACCCTACAACTTTCATGAAGACGCCTATATATTTTGACGCTCTAGTCGCCGGCCAGAGAGCCGTCATTTTCAGATTACATCACAAAACCACCAAAGGAGATCCACACCATTGTTCATCCATTGTTCATCACTTCCACTATCCATCCATCCACTATCCATAACCATTTCTTTGTACTTTAGACCTCCTTGTGATTTGGCGACCAATGTAAGAATAGTTGATTTCAATCTAAGTATTTGTATGATGGTTTCTATCTCCGATCTATTTGTTATGAGTGAATAGTCCTCACAGGCTACGGGTTGGGGAGAAACCTTGCTGCGTTTATGTGCATCTAGATCATGGGAGTATTGTATTTTGTTTGCAATTGAGATTTGTATCTTTTGTTTCTTTGTCTCTTGCCTCGATATGTGGACTTGTAGGTACCCAAGATCCCATAGATTGATAAAGGCTTGAGGTGAGATACTTGGCTAGCAGCAATCTCATAGGAACCTCAGTGATAGAAAGTGTAGTACGATCTTTGCTTAGCGCCCCATTCGGGATCAACAACAACATCACCACTTAAAGCTTTGATATGTGTTTTACACTTAATAATTGTTCGTAACCCGGGACTTTGGTGTGCACTCGGTTGGATTAAAAGTCTATTGCTATGCATGCTACATCACAGGGGCTCTAGAATATTAGGATGTGTTGCCCACAAGATATTGTCTCCATTCAAACATTATACATGACTATGCTTATTATTATCTTTTATCCCATTTGATGTGTAGCTCCAGGTGGCTCTTCAACCCTGGCCTATCTCCATCCATTGATTCAAACCCATTATGAAGTAAACTAGATTGGTCCGGTAAACTAAGGTAAAATTAACAAACAAAGTCTTGTAGACGTGTCCTTTTTATTTCCTTTTAGCATTGCTTTCGAGGTTCGTTTAAACCTAGGTCTTCTAGGGAAAAAGCTATTATACTACATCCATGAATCCAGATCGAAGGTATCAAAGACTTGTGAAATGCTCCCCCATACTCCATGGGGAAACCTCTTCTTTGAACTTGTCTTCATCATAGCATGATCACCGAGGATAGCAAGCTCCAAGCACGAGATCTTCTAGAGATGATGCATCTTGAGATTGCACTTCATTTCTCGAAGATAGCCATAAGGAACTCCTTCTTCTTCTTCTTCTTCTTATTCTTTAAGACATACTTGATCTTGTTCTTCTTATTCTTCAACAAGATTCCAATAGGCACAAAGCCCTTGGAAATTGCTTCTTCTTTTTCAACCTTGGACCAACACATGATCCAAGCGATGCCAATGGACAAACCTACAAGTGAAACTCAATTTACACATTAGTCCATAGAGATTATCATTAATTACCAAAACCACACATGGGGCATACATGCCCTTTAAGTTGCTCATGGGTATTCTATACTTGTTAGGTTGCTCACATATGTAACTTGAAACAAGAGCTACAGAATAAACAATAACTAGCAAGGGATGAGGTGACAATGCGAGTCAGCAATGGATCAAAGGTTGACGTGATCACCGATGGGACGTTACCTCTCTGTTTACCATTTGGATTAGTCATGAAACTTATTAATTGTTATTTTATGTCTGCGTTGAGCATAAACATCATATTTGGATCTTGTTTGATGCACAACTATTATTCATTTAAGTTTGAGAACAATGCTTGTTCAATTTATATGAATGATATCTTTTATGGTCATGCGCCTAAGAAGAATGGTTTCTTTCTTTTGAATCTTGATTATAGTGATACACATATTCACAATGTGAATGCCAAAATAATTAAGTTAAATGATGATATTGATACATACATGTGGCATTGCCGCCTAGGTCATATTGGTGTTAAACGCACGAAGAAGTTCCATTCTCAAAGGTGTGAAGAAGCTTCAACATGATAAACCTGGATCCAAATTGGAAAATGCGTCTTCATAGGATACCCTGAAGAAACAATTGGGCACACCTTCTATCATAGATCCGAAGGAAAGGTTTTTGTTCCCAATATTGGATCCTTTTTGGATAAGGAGTTTATCTCTAAAGGTGTGAGTAGTAGAAAGGTAGAAATCGACGAGGTTATTAAACCTTCTCTTCTTGGAATGGCTGAGTGGTGCAACATCAGAAACTATTTTGGTGTTGACTTCACAAAATGAAGAGGGAACTAATGATAAATATTATGAAACTCAGAAACAGGATACTACCATACTTTGCAGGTCGACAAATATACGATAGCTCCTGAACTATATGGTGATCCCATCATGCGTGTCATGGTGGTTCAAAACAATGACCCTGCAACGTATGATGAAGCGATGATGAGCCTGGATTCCAACAAATGGCTAGAATCCATGAAATCCAAAATTGATCCATGTACGAAAACCAAGTATGTTAAGGGGATATGCTCTAGATCCAAATAATAAATGATGTTTATTATCATATCTCAATTAGTTCATAATAGTTTTATACCATGCTATGACTGTATCAAGCGGAAACATTGGTACATGTGGGGTATCTAAACAAACCAAGTCCCTATTAGCCTCTATAAAATAGTTCATTGTGCAACTGATGATCAAGGTTTCTGGATCATGGAGGATTTATGCCAATTGACAATGAAATTATATCATTGGTGAATGGTATGATGGATAAGCTTACCTAACATAAGCATTGGAACACGATCAAGGTACATAGTTCATCATTGCAATGATTAGGAAATGAAGTGACCTTATTCTTAGACCGTGAGATCATATCTAATCATTATCACCCGACATTGCCTTGAATGCATCAACCGTCACACCCAAACAAGGTGATCATAAAGGTGTCTATCAGGTATTCCAAAGGGATATGTTGAGGCGTATGCATCAACATCAGGATTTGTTCTCCTTTGTGACGACAAGATACACTAGGCCCACTCAATGAGATTGTATCCAAGAAGCTACAACAAATGACTAGGTCATGAGGATACGGTACCATGAGAATGAGATAAGTAGACTTGTCCGTAACGAGATTGAACAAGGTATGTTGATACCAATGATTAGATATCAGACAAGTTTGTATCGAAGTAACAAAAGGAATTGGACTCGACATTTATGGTTCAAATGATAATAACATCGTGGAATGCGCAAGGGTCATTATGGGTATCTAGATCCCACTAATGATAATTGGTATGAGAAGTGCATCCGTGATGTCTATGATGTTCATGAACCGTAGGGTAAAAAACTTAAGGGTTCCTCAATGCTTGGAGATCATTTTGGGATCATTAGGATCACCAGAAGAGACAAGAGAGAAACCCGAAGGTTCCAGGTAAAGTCTGAGGTAGTTCAGAATGATCAAAAAAGGAGTTTTTAATCATGAGGAAATGTTAACTATGTTTTTAATATTAATTATTGGAACTAGACTTATCTCTGTGCCCCCTGTTGCGTGACTATGAGACCAACCGTTGCATGTCATCTATGGTTAGGCAGGTCGTATGGTCACAAAGACAAAGACTCTCAGTTGTAGCGCCTCCCGGGGCACAACCGTTCGACAAAAGGCTTGACACTCAAACATGAAATATCAATATAGTCGAACGTGGCAGGAACGCGTACTCGAGTGTGTGTGATAGGAAAGTGTAGTCGAGTGTAGTAGGAAAGTCCTAGGCTAGTGATATTTAAAAGAAAATATAAAATGAACGAATTAGAGCTACCACAAAAAAATCCTAGAGCTCATACACCATGTATCACCTAAGGCTGAGTGATAGATGATGTTTGCACTACAGGTAGCATGCAACCAATTTGTTTCTGTCTCTATACTTCATCAGCTCTCTCTAAACTACCGAGGTGGGACTAAACTTTTATATGGAATGGGTCCTTACATCATGACATCCTCAGGCAATGCATGCATTCTGAGTGTACGTGATTGATGTATGCAAGTGCACATATAGTTTGTAGCTAGTTTCGAAGTATAGATGTCGATCCCACAAGGAGCCCAAAGTTAAGTGTTTATGGATAAAGTCTCTGTCATACCCAAAGTTGTCGTAGGTCTTCGAGTGAATTGACTACAAGTGTGGAATTTGGATTAAACTGGATGTATTTAAATAAAACTAAAATGTAAACTTCAGAAATAAAAAGCATAAAAGTAAAGAACGATTTGATTGTTTGTTGTTTTCTGCAGATGATAAAGTAGGCATGGGGAGATAAAGTTCATGGTGATAGTGACTGTGCAAGGTGGACGAGTGGTAAGTGTAACAATTATAATCTTATAAGTATGTGTGTAGGCGAGCAACCCATAATTAGCCGAAACTCCTCTTGGTAGATTTCGTCCCAACTTCAATAATCCTACTAGTCTGTTACGAAAACCATGGTCAGTCACTAGACGATTAATATTCAGGTTGCTTAGCAATTAAGCTCCTTGGATCGGACTAATGCAATAAGCACTGTGGTTCCTCGTTATCCTCAAGTCTACTAGTTTCCCATTGATATCCCCGTGTCACTCGGGGGTCGCGGTCTGCTAGCGAGCAAGATCCTATCCATGTAGAACAAAGCATCATGTTGTGTGGGCCCTTAATTGGACAACAAGCATTAGGCATCCCATAGATAGTCCAGCACACATAATATAGTAATTAACATCAAATCACAAACTAATGTAAAATATATGAAGGCACATCACATCTCACCAATCCCTTAAATCTCCCACGCCAAAGGAACCTACTCACACATGAGAGAAGAAAGCATCATTGATATAATTAAATAAAGGGAGTTCTTCTCAATATTACAGTGGAGATCCACAATAAGAATAGAAGAGTAATCCAACACAATTCAAGATAGAAACAATCTCAAACCTTAGTCTTGAAAGGTGAAGATCTCTCTCTCTATCAAGTACAACTAATGGCTATGGGGGTGTGTTGGCTATGAGGTTGAAGATCGTGGAGCAAGATGAAGAACGTCTTCTCCTCCTTCTCTGGATCTCTTCTTTCTCCTTTCTGGATGGGATGGCGGCTGTTGTGTTCTGTTTTCGTGTATGGCCTCTTCACAAAAGTTGTCTCTTTTGACAAGACGGAGGCAGTGGAAGCTATACAACAAGAACTATATGGCCGGAAAAATGTTCCCGCCATATAGTTGCTCATTAAAGCGTATGTTTGCCTCCCTAGATTGCTTCCAAAAAGTGACTTGCTTGTTTTCGCCCGAATATTGTGTTTCCCTTGTTAAAACCTTCTGTTGGTGTTCAGAACCTAAAACACACATTAAAAACCATGTTTTCTTCGCTACCTAATTATTAGCGTTAGGTAAAGCTAGAAAACAATCAAATCTAGAGGAAAACCATTAATAAAAACTATCATAAATATGTCGAATCTCACAGCTATCAAATCCCCAAGCTTAGATGTCGCTCGCCCTCGAGTGACAAGAAAATAAGGAAGAATAGTGGAGATTCAAGACTGAAATAAAAGAACTTACAACCTCTAATTGGTGTCAAATTCTTTTCTTCACAATTCCTGTAATCTTAAATATGATCATGCAAGTATCACAAGATTGCACTGAGTCCATTTCCTAACCACGTATATCTTGCTAGCAAATAAATCATATGCCTGAGCAAGTGTCAAAATTTTAGCTAGGAAAGTGAAACAAATTCTTTTGGTGTCTCTCTTTGTTGAGAGATGAAAACTTTTTCCCTTGTTTCTTTAATCAATTAAGAGTACTCTAGTTGGCACCAAAGAGATTCAATTTAAGAACAGCTCATCTATACCCATGTCAAAATTTCAAGACTCTCAAAGCATCTTTTTCCTTTCCTTGTTTTTCAAAAACTTTAGCCATTCATAGAGAAATCATTCCACTATTTTAAACATGTTAATTGGGACTGTGTTGCGCACTCTTGACCATGCCAATAGATAACTATTGAGCAATAGTGGGTCAGAGGAGTACTACAACTTCACTTGGAACATGAAACCACGAGGAGACTACAATTTTACCCATCATAGCATTGCAGCTACAAACGCTTACATAACTCAATAGCCGAAATCAAGTGGTTTCCCACATTTAGATCGTTCATTGGCCAGCAGAGTTAATAGTTCCCCATGGAGTACGATAGTGTTGTAATGACATGCATAAAGCAATATTTTACGGTAATTATTAGAAAAAGCAGTGACATAATCTCTACTACTTAGAACCATCAATGTTATCAGACAATTTCATTCAAGAGTGCTATCGAGTCTATCTATATTAAGCTCCAATGGGGTTGAGTAGTTCTAAAATCAAATCCTTTGGGCTAAACATGGACTCAAGTCATCTTTTGGATGCTTTTTCTTGTTGTTAAAATGTTGGAAATATTTTTAACCAAGTTCATTGTTCATTATTTCAAAGCTAAAAAAGAGACACTTGGCAAAGGAATAGAATTTATAGGATAACAAGCTAAGTGGGGAGTGACTCAAGTTCAAGCGAGTGAATAATTTTAGGGTCAATTTAAAGTTGCGGAAAAGGTGATGAAAGGAATGTCATACCTCCTCTTGCTTGCTTTGTTCTCGTACTTGAGTCGAATCCCCTCCACATTTCCCTATTGCCAAGTCACCTGAAATTGAGCAATCTCTGACAGAAACAAAGAAACAAAGAAACAAATTTGCAATAAAGGTTACAACTAATTTTTGTGTGTGATTTTGGTTTAGGAATGCAAACTGAAAGTAAACATGCAATTTTGAAGAAGTAAAATAAATCAAAAGAAGAAATGAAATTATGAATGCAAGGTTTGGAGGTTTTCAAACCTCCCCCAAGCTTAGGCTATTGCCAGGCTCAGTTGTTGTCATTGTTGTTTGGCGGCTAGTGCGAATACTGTTGGTAGTAGTCGGGGAAGTGGGTCATGAAGTGACTGAAGTTGTGAGTTAAGACACTCACATCTTCATTCGCTCCTTGTAGAGTGTGGTCAATCTCCCAACACATTGGTTAAGCTACTAAAATTCTTGATAGGGGACGTAGTTGAACCCCTACTGTGGCTGATTGGGCCATGGGTCCCAGGATCCCCCTTGCTGCTGCTGTTGTCCCTCCCAAGCAGGGTTGTATTCCTGCTCCTGCTCATCCTCATCTTGTTGATCTCCTTCTTCATCTTCTCCTTAATCAGGCTGGAGTTCAGCCATGATCTCCACCACTTGATCCTTGGTCAGGATCCAGGTGTCCTTCTCCACAATTGAGAAGGCTTGTGGACAGGGCATCAAAACCTGCTCTGTGCATCACCAAGATAACTAAACTGAAATGCTCGGAGCCTCTTGTTAGCTTGGTAAACACCGAGGAAGCCACAAGCAGTTAAATATTTGATGTCCACAAGTTTGGTGCTGTCAACAGGTTGCATAACAGGTAATGTAATGTTCAATGCATGGGCAAGGTAGGTTACCAATCTACCAATGTGAATGTCACCTTTCGTTTTGTTGCTCTGGTGGCGAAGGTGCTAGAGTAGTAGAGCTGCAAGATTGGGGCTTTGTGGTGCATTGGGGAAGAGTGCCTTGGTGATCATGGCAATATCCGCATTGGCCATGGAGTCGGTATCTCCTCTTCCCAGTAGTGTATTGGTGAGGAACAAGGCATAGTAGCGAATTGTTGGGTTCTGAATGGTGGACATCTTCTTCTGGTAGAATTCCCTGCCACCGTTAACAGAAATAACCTCCCAAGTTTCTCCACTTGAGATGCTATATAAATTTGTAACAGTTGCCTCCCCACCGTGAGGGAGGCCAAAAGCATCACAAAATTGTTCGAAAGTTATTTCATACAACTGCCAGTTTATGGTGAAGCTTATCGTGCACGCATTACCTTTCTCCTTGTGGTCATCGTAGAAGGAGCCGAGGAACTCATGGGTGAGCTCGGTGTAGGTATTGTGGCTTGCATAGCCGAGTAGTGTTAGCTCGGCCTTATCACACATGAGGTCGAAGTCCGCCCTCAACCCTGTCGCGGTGAGAAAGTTGTGACCGGCCCAACATGTGGGAAACACCCTCCTTGATGAAACAATGGCCAACTTTCTGTTGAGCCCGGCCCGGAGCCCTGAGCACTCGCCGCTTTGGCGCTTCCCTTGCGAAAAATGCTACCAATTTTTTATATCTTGATGCACTGAAAAATTTCACCAAAAAACCTTGGGGATATAGTTTATACATGATATACGAACGATTCTATGTGGAACAATGTAATCCTGATGTGAGAAATCAATAGAAAAACAAAATAAGCTTGAGTTCATCCACTAGATCAATGTGAGAGTTTCAACCATGGAATTCTGAAAATAAAGCATTGATAGCGAGAGAAACATACTGATCTGTTGATTCTCCCACTCAAACGAATGAAATCCGCGAAGAATCAAGAGTTCTAGGTGGGTTTTGAGAGGTTTGGAGAGAGAATATGAGAGAAAAATTGAGGAGGGAGAAGAAACCTAGCCGCCCCGACGTGATTATGAGGTCGCGCCAAACTATACGGCTGCAACTATACGGGCGAGTGAAGTAGTTCCCGACATATAGTTGCAGCGGCATCGACAATTAGGGTTTATTTATGCCAGATCGCAGCTATACGGGCGCAACTATACGGCCATACCAAAATGGTCCTGTCGTATAGTTGGTCGTCAAAACCTCTGTACCCTCGAGATAAGTTTTCTAAAACATGCATCGATATATATACGACCGGAACTATACGACCGGAATTTTTATTCCCGCCGTATAGTTTGTCGTTAAACCATCAGTACCCTGGGAAAGAAATTGTACGATGGCATCGATATCTATACGCTATATGGCCGGAATTTTTATTCCTTCCATATAGTTGGTCGTTAAACCTTTTGTACCTAAGCAAGAAAATTTGTCGATGGCAAAGATATCTATACGGCTAAACTATACGGCCAGAATTTTTATTCCCGCCGTATAGTTGGTCGTTAAACCATCAGTAGTCATCATAAATTTCTATTTCTTCTAGAATTCTTTCTTATCTTCAAACTTAGTGAGATACCTTATTTTTGACAGAAAAATGACAGTAGAAACTGTCGACCAACATCAACATATAAAGAGCAGAATTTTTAGTACACCTAACTTCTTATCCTCAATTGGAGATTTACTTTTTAGTCTGAACTAAATGATTAAGCTAGTTTTTGTAGATAAAACTCAAACTTTTATTTTTATACTTATTCGACACTAGTTCAATCGATGTTTCTACTACTTTTTGACAGCTGCATCTTCACGGGCGCACTTCCGCAAGAATGTTTGTGAAAAAGTTGTAGGAATGCGATGAACATTTTATTTTTTTAATTTATTTTAGTAATGTGATGGGTTGACTCCCATTAAGCATTTTATTAAGAATGGTTGAACAATTCAACCTCTTCTCTCTTCTCGAATTCTTACCTTGGATTGCCCTTTACCAAAGGCACTTACCATATTAACTCATTTTGCTGGTGGAATATATCTTTCTCCTGCTTCTAGCTTCTTTGGAAAATACCGGATGATTTCAGCATCATAAACATTGAAGTTTATTTTTCCCTCAGCACAATCAACTAACGCGCCTGCAGTATTAAGGAAAGGTCTTCCAAGTATTATGGATCATTTTTCATCCTCTGGCATTTCAAGAATAATAAAATCAGTGGGAATAACATGCTCATCTATTCTAAGTATAACATCCTCATCATACCAATGGGTTGTTTAGTGGACTTGTCAGCCATCTGTAAAGTGATAGTTGTAGGGGAATACTCCCCTAATCCAAATCTTTTATAGAGGGAGTATGGAATTACACTAACTCCTGCACCTAAATCACATAAGGCATTATGCTTGTCCGTTTTGCCTATTGAGCACGAAATAGTTGGTATTCCGAGATCTCCTGATTTAGACAATAGCTCCCATTAGCAGGATAACTAGTCACCATGACAACGGTTTCAGTTATTTCTTTCTTTCTACTAAGAATATCATGGAGGAATTTAGAATAGGTAGAGACTTTGATTGCATCCGCAAATGAATTTCCAGACGAAGGTCACCAAGTGCCTTTTTAAAAGAATCATAGATTACCTGATCTGGTGCTTTCTTCTTTCATTCTGGATAAGGAAGCTTTTTCTCACCTTTCTTATTCTTGTATTTTACCTTTTATGGGGGGTCATGCTCTTTTGTTGTTTCTTATCGCTCTTCTTCTTCTCTACTACAACAACTTCATCTTCATTGCTATTTTCTTCTTCTTCTCTTGGATAAACCGTCTCTGCATCAGAGTCATAATGGTCGTCCTGTGCATCATTTTGTTCCTCCATGGTTTGATCTTGTGTTTCTTGAGCAGTTTCATCTTGAGGATCCACAAGTGTATCATCTTCTTGGATTGCTTTGAGCAAGACTTTTTTCCTTTCGATATTTTTCAGCTTCATATTTTGGTGGTCCTAACGGTCCTGTAACAACTGCACCTCCCCCTGTAACAACATTAGTAGAAAAAACAATATCTATATCGTCTTGAAGAAAAATTTGATAACCAGATGCTATTTGTTCACATTGGGTTTCAATCATACTAAGGTACTTGTGAAATAATTTTATTTCTTGGCTAATCTCATCATAATTTTCCGTGAGTTCCGCCAAAATCTTTTTATGTTTTTGAAAGTGCTTATGCGGGTTATTATGCGATTTTCTTGTCGATGTTTTAATTCTTGAAAAACTTTTCTAGTTTCATCTTCTTTAGTAAAAACTTGTAACAAGTATACTTTCTTTTCCTTAACAAGTTCAGAAGGTATCCGAAGTATCCCTTTTTCCAGCTTAGTGCCGATATCAGGATTATATAAGGAATCATTCTTAGCCCTAGTAGACATAAATTCCAAACATTCTTTAATAGTTAAAGTATTTATCGATCCTCCTGCTAAGAAGTCAAGAAAGTCTCTACATTGAGTATTAAGACCGTGGTAAAATAAATTGCAAATAGTTGATTCAGAATAGCCATGATTAGGAATACTATTGATCATTCCAAAGAATCCATCCCAGGCTTGTGGGTTGTTTTCTTCCACGTTCTGACTAAAGTTGCCTATATTCTTTCTGATTTCAGTTACCTTTTAAAAGGATTAAACCTATTTCTGAATTTAACAATGCTGTTTTCCCAACTTTTAATGTAACGACGAGGGAGAGAATATAACTAGTCTGGAGCCTTACCTTTAAGAGACCAACGAAATAATTTTAGACGTGAGAAGTCTCTTGGCAAACCTTTTGGTCTAAGTGATGTTATCACATCGTCGAACTCTCTAAGATGTCTTCCTGGGTCTTCATCTTCCCATCCACTGAAAGCTTTTTCCTGCAAAAATTTAATAATTCCACCATCAAATCGATATTCACTAACTCCAGGATTTGGGGATTCTATCGATTGTTTAAGAAATTCAGAACTTGGAGCACTGTATTCTCTGAGAGTTTTCTCAGGTTTCTTGGGAGTTGTCCTGTAAATAGACATGATTTCCATAATATCACTTAGGTTTTCAATTTCAACTTTATTTGATCTTAAAAGTTTTTCAATAATTTCCTCGCGCCTTTGAGCAGGCACGCGCTCAATATTCTGGTAAATAGGTCCTACCAGAGCGTGTATACCCTTTGTCTCCTAGGGATAACATTTTGTAGTAGTAACACCTAAAATGTCAATAGACAAACACTTAGCGCTTAGCTCCCCGACAACAGCGCTAGAAAATAGCTTGATGTCTACAAGTGCACAGAACGTTTGTAGCTAGTTTCGAAGTATAGATGTCAGTCCCATAGGGAGCCCAAAGGTAAGTGTTTATGGATGAAGTCTCTGTCACACCCAAAGTTGTCACATGTCTTCAAGTGAATTGACTGCAAGTGTGGAAATGAGAATGGAATTTGGATTAAACTGGATGTATTTAAAAAAACTGAAATGTAAACTTCAGAAATAAAAAGCATAAAATTAAAGAATGATTTGAATGTTTGTCGTTTTCTGCAGATGACAAAGAAGGAGCGGGGAGATACAGTTCATGGTGAGAGTGACTATGCCAGGTGGACGAGTGGTAAGTGTAACAGTTATAATCTTATAAGTATGTGTGTAGGCGAGCAACCCATAATTAGCCGGAACTCCTCTTGGTAGATTTTGTTCCAACTTCAGTAATCCTACTAGTCTGTTACCAAAACTATGGTCAGTCACTAGACGATTAAGATCCTTCAGGTTTCTTAGCAATTAAGCTCCTTGGATCAGACTAATGCAATAAGCACGGTGGTTCCTCGTTATCGTCGAGTCTACTAGTTTCCCATTGATATCTCTGTGTCACTCGGGGGTGGCCGGTCTTCCTGCGAGCAAGATCCTATCCATGTAGAACAAAGCATCATGTTGTCTGGGCCCTTAATTGGACAACAAGCATTAGGCATCCCACAGATAGTCAAACACACATAATATAGTATTAAAATCAACCACAAGCTAATGGAAAATATATGAGGTACATCACATCTCACCAATCCCTTACATCTCCCACGCCCAAGGAACTTACTCACACATGAGAGAAGAAAGCATCATCGATATAATTACATAAAGGGAGTCCTTCTCGATATTACCATGGAGATCCACAATAATAATAGAAAACTAATCCAAAAAAATTCAAGATAGGAAGAAACAATCTCAAACCCTAGTCTTGCAAGGTGAAGATCTCTCTCTTTCTCAAGTACAAGTAATGGCTATGGGGTGTGTTGGCTATGAGGTCGAAGATCGTGGAGCGAGATGAAGAATGTCTTCTCCTCCTTCTCTGGATCTCTTGTTTCTCCTTTATGGATGGGATGGTGGCTGTTGTGTTTTATTTTCGCGTATGGCCTCTTCATGAAAGTTGTCCCTTTTGATAAGACGGAGGCGGCGACAGCTACACGGCAGGAACTATACGGCCGGAAAAATGTTCCCGCCATATATTTGCTCGTTAAAGCGTATGTTTGCCTCCCTTGATTGCTTCCAAAAAGAGACTTGCTTTTTTTCGCCTGAATATTGTGTTTTCCTTGTTAAAACCTTCTGATGTTCATAACCTGAAACACACATTAAAAGCCAAGGTTTCTTTGCTACCAAAGTATTAGTGTTAGGTAAAGCTAGAAAACAATCAAATCCAGAGGAAAACCATCAAAAATATGTCAAATCTCACAGCTATCGGTGCCTGACCTTTTTGTACTATTAGGAAAAATGCGTGATGATCTAGTCTTATTTACATGCCGAAGTTGCCGGGCGGAACATCTAGCAACAAGTATCATCTGCCCTGTGGCAAAGGCGTGTCAGCGTCACAAAAGACGGTACATGTGTTCCACAATATAAGGCTTTTTAACAAGTTCTTTACGCTGATGTAAAAAGGCTTACACGTTGGCATCGCCAGCCTAGGTAAAACCCGTGCGTGATTGTTATTTGAAAATGTCTAACTCTTATACTGTTATTTTGCAACACTACGTCTATTTAACGTCCACGCAAGTAGAACATCTGATGACATAAGGAAACGCAGACGACTCGTGTATGAGGAGTCACGTGAACGCAAAGTCAACAAATTAATAAGTCTAGTGATAACTCTTGGACATGCATCAACACAAACCAAATAACCAATATGCACGTTACTCTTTATTTTTTTCATTATTTTATTGTAGTTGAACAATACAAAGATGCGAAAACAAAAAAGAATAAAATATTGTATAAAACTATCTTTAAAAACAATGAACTCTTATAGTTGTCATCATCTCCTTCTTATTAATACCTCCATCCTTATCATTCGCTCCTCCTTAGAAGAGTCATGCAGAAAAAGTATTTTCCTAATATCCTTCATCTCCGCCATGAGCTTCGTTATCGTGTTCTGATTCTCCTTCATGCCAGCGTGGATGTGATGAAAGTTTATTTTAAGCACATTGAAGACTCTGACTATGTCTTCATTGGTGAGCATGCGTTGTCATTGCTGGCAGTACCAATAGAACACTCCCTCTGTTTCCTTTTCCGCGGGAATATCGCACCATCGTTTGATGAGGGATAAAACACTAGATGCTCCATAGCTTCCCGAAGGACATGTATCTCCATCGGCAGCTGGCTAAGACATACAAAACTGTCTACCAACATAGTCAAGGGGAAGCCGATGGCAGCAGGCTGACTCACAGAAAAACCTAAAAGGCAAGAAGGAATGGTTAGCGAAAAGACATCGAGGGTCAAAGTCGAGTAGGCACAATCGCCGTTGGAAGAGCAAGGCAATGTACCATGGTCTGTAGCATATTTAAGGTCGCCTTTCTCCATAGGCAGCCAGCTGTGACGCAAGAAGTCGGCAATAGTCATAGTCGAGAATAAGCCAGCAATGGAGGGCTCACGAAGAGAAGATCCTAAAAAGGAAGAAGAAATGGACATCTTAGCAAAGAGAAAGGGCAAGTCGACTCGAGAAGAAGTTAGGTAAGGACGCCTTCCATATCTTTTGTCTGCCTGAAGGTTGTATTCCTTCATCGGCAGCAGGCGGACGCATAGGAAGTCGCCGCCCACCATGGTCGAGAAACATCAGACTTTAGCAGGTGGACACGCCGGAGACCATGGTAAGAAAAAAAGCAAACATGAGGATAATGCCATGCTAGACACGCTGGAGACGTCTATGATGCCACGTTGGTTCACATGGACACGATAATGCTACCACATCGACTCTGGAAGGGCCCCGGGTCCGTGAGAAACCACTGACGTCTACGGTCTACGATGCCACGTAGGCTCTTTGGAGACTCATGGACACAATAATGCCGCCACATCAACTCTATACAGGCCCCGTGTTTGTGAGAAATCACAGGCGTCTATAGTCTATGTTGCCACATTTGCTCCTTGCGTGCCTCATAGAAACGAGAGTCCATAGTTGACATGGACTCACCGCGCCACATCGGCTCTAAGTGGGCCCTTCCACCGGACGAGTGAGGTGCACTGTCGCCCCTAGAACGCCTCTCACGGAGCGTGTTCTTTCTCGTGGATGCTGATGGTGGGCCCATATCACGCGCGTGACTCACCATCCTACGATGCATGGCACGACGGAGCATGTGATACCCGTTTGCACTATGGAATCTTTTGGCCTGGCATGCAGCATATCCCGCCTCATGGGATAGCAGGGCTCTGTTGCGACGTCGCCACGTGTCCTTCTCGGCATCCATTCCACAGCCTAAAAGAATCAGGTTGACGTAGATAGCAGTTTCAGCCAAAACAATCTAGGGCTATTATTTACTCTCATTAGTGATTAAAAAATATTTAAAATGATTTATGGGGGCAAATCCTCCCTAATGGGCCACTTCCTAGAGGGAAGGACCCATGTGGGGGGCAGCCGCCTAGGGCCACCCGCCCGACCAACCATGGGTCATGCGCGGGGTTGGGGTGGGCCCACCCTACCGGCCACCTCCCCATGACGCACCCCCTCGTCCTTTAGTCCCACATTGCCAGCTGGCAAGTGGGGTCCCTCCCCTTCTCTTATATAAAGAGGGGTCCAGGGTGAGGGAAAATAACAATGAAATAACTGGGAAATTCCTAAGGCAAGTTTTCTTAGGGAATTTTCCCTTCTCTCTCGTTGGTCCTCGTGTTTGCAGTTCTAAGAAGAACTGTGTACGTGGGATACAACACGACCCGACACGTCGTCACGATGATGGGGGTCTACTTCCGTATCTCAACTAAATCAGGGAGAACGGTAGTCGTTGTCGAACATCGGACGTGTGCGAAACCATGGAGGTGCTGCCAATTGTGGCACCTAGACATCATGCGAGGAGCAACGTGGCCTTAAGGTTGTCTACGAGTACGACTACATCATCCATGTTTCTTGTGAAATGTTAAACACTTTAGGTCTACAAGGGTATGTCACCAAAGCTCTCTCGTTACTGCATTAACTCATAGATGGATCCTAGAATTGGTGTTGCGTTAGTTAGAAAATAATATTGTTTTCAGATACAAACCTCTTCAGTGGTATCGGAGCTGGTCTATTCGTAGTTATGCAAGTATGGGTAGAACACATGGAGAATGTGGGCATTGATCCTCTAGTTGTTACCCTCCCACATCTACTTGTTTATTTGGTGACACTGTTTGGTGAAGTGGCCTGGACCGACCTTACACGTAAGCTTATGCGAGACTGGGTCCACGCTTGACATATGTCTTGTACATATAAGTGGCTATCAGGTGTCTATCTCTCTCACAGTAGTTGATATGGCAATTGCAACAGAGGGCATGGAAATGGGTGTAGTAGAGACAACTATTTGATTAATGTTGTGGTTGAAGTTTGTATGTAAGAAACAGTTCTATCACGGAAGTGCTAGGAGCCACGTAAAACATGCAAAAAAATAAAGTAGAGGTGTCTAACTTTATTTTGAAGGAGCATGTGATGTGATATTGTGATTTTATATTGTTATATGAAATGCACTTCATGTAAAGGAACTAGGAGGATCCATTTGGTTGTTCATTCTATTCTAACAGCTTGCATGCTGAGATCGTGATGTAAAGTAGATTACTTTCTGTTACTAAATCATAGTAGCAGTGTATCATCATGATGGATGGCCGACTGGAGGGGCCGTGGACTTGGCGCCATGCTGGTGGGCAAGATGGAAATCATGTTGGAGCACATGATACAGATCATGGCGCAATTATGTGGGCCATATGAGCGATCTGTTGCAGGGTGGCTAGATTGGCTTGGCGCTCTGCTCTACTAGCTTCACGGCCGGAAACTAGCATCTGCAGAATCTGCAGCATCGGGTCCTGCGATGAGCTGCTTCCTCCTTGGTTTCCACGAGTCATCTGAAGATTGAGAGAGATAATGGGGTAAGAGGGAAAGTTCTAAGGTTCATGGTTTTGTTTTCAAAGCTAAAACTTTGAGTTTGAACTCAGGTTTTGCAAACTAACTCCTTCTCATTCATTCATTCAATCAAAACACACGATACAAACACACACACCACAACATGAAAGAAAAACATATGGTTTTCAGAACCATTCTGTAAACTAAGATACAGTAGGACCGATACAGCTCACTCCTACGATAGTGATCAGGTGCATCTACTCATCATCTATGAATTCAGAGTCGTCATCATCGGTATAGAAGTCCATGGCACCATCTTCCAGATAGCCATTGTCATCACTGAGGTATGAGTGAATATCTCCCTGGATGTCTTCACCTTCTTCTTCTTCTTCTTCTTCTTCTTCTTCTTCTTCTTTTGCTACAAGCTGAGCTTCTTGCTCCTGGATGGTCTTCTCGAGGTCGGCCACCTTCTTGCGAAGATGAGCGATGGTGCGATCCTTCTTCTCGCGTTGCCGGCGAAGTGATTGATAATCCTTGACGAGTAGGGTGATAGTCTGGGCCTTCTGGGCGGCAATGGCAAGGTTGTGGTTGGCGTACGCTCGAGCATTGTCCAATTCCTTCTGCCTATCATACAACAGGAAGTCAAGGTTCTCCACTTGGTGCTTCATCTCCGGGTGACTTGGCATCTCCAGTGGCATTCCCATAGAATCATGCCTTGCATAATGAGCAAAGCGAGTTCCCTGGATCAAGTTGACGTTCTGTCCGGAAAGACGGGCAAGAGCTTCATGCATAGCCCTGGATCATCCATCTAGCTAGTTGTTCTCTCTCAGGGTGAATTGAATCTTCTCAGAAAGTGGTGCTTCCATCATTCCTCGAAGATCAGCAACTATCAGCCATTGTAAATATCCTCCTGGAAAATCCCTGAGTTGGGCTCCGAAGAATTCCGGATGCGGACGCTCAGGGTACTCAGGCAATGCATCAAGATCCCTCTCGAAGATCAGTTGGCCTTTGTTGCCCAACTGGTAGAACTTGTAGTACTGAAATTCCATCTATAAGAATTTAGGATGAGTAAGTTAGTGAGGTGATCAAGTGTGTCAAATTTTATGTAGTCATGTAAGAATTTTTGAGGAACATGATTTTTTTTAAAGAATCCCAAGCGTAAGAGGGGAAATATGTTTTCATAAATACTTACTTCTTTGGTTTTGAAAGTAAGTTTTTGTTTCGGACGTCCATTCTAACTAGGGTCTCCTATGGTTAGGATGGCTCTGGTACCAACTTGTCAACACCCGGATTTTTATTCCCAAATGTCTGTTATGCCATACATCGCAATCCCAGGATTACCATTTTTGTGAGACATAACAGATTAGATATCACAGTACATCATCCATTACAAACCATAATAAGGTCTTACACAAATAAAGGATCTCATGATCCAGTCTTAATACAAACAAGCAACGGAAATATAAGCATAGCAGTGGGCTCCATCTTCAGTGTCACAGGTAATGCTGACGATGGGAGATGATCCTAGTTGTCGTAGCCGTCCTGCTGTCCTTCCTCCGGATAGTCCTCCTCATAGTCTAGCCATGGGAATAGCCAGGGACAAAGCCATGAGTACTCTTTAAGTACTCACAAACTATCACTAGCAAGTAAGGTAGTTCTAGTAGGAATGCCAAGCTCTAAGTTTATTTGCAAAGCTAAATTTGAAACCTAAGCTGAGTTCAGAAACAAAGAAAGCTAAAATAAAGTTCTAAATCACTTAAGTTGGGAAGTTAGTTTTTCATAGTCACAACCTTGTTGTGGTCAAGTTAAGTGACAATTCATTTCATAAGTCATTTTGAAAACATCTGATGACGGAACAGTATGGCCACTCCAACTGTCCATGACGGCGGACGCGGCTATTCGAATAGTTTGACACTCTGCAGAGGTGGTACACTTTCACCACCAAATTCGATACATCCGTCAGCGACAACCCTGAATCATCATACTTAGTATGCGGATAATAAATCATAACCTTTCCCTTACACTCTCTAGTATAAGCACCTGTCCTATGAGCTTGGCCTCCCAGCCATGGCCATCTGCCATCCTGGGCACTGCATAGGTGGACAACATCAAGAGGTAGCCTCAGCACAAACCTCTACCGCGAGGGAACCCATAATAATGCATATAAACTTTTGGCTAAGCCTTACCCAATTCAGGTATTATGGTTGTATGGTAAAATTGGAATGGTATCGCATCCGAACCCAACCATCAGTTTTTATAAAGGGCTAAGGCTCATGCCTCAACATTTTCATCATCATAAACCATTTGTGTTTACTCACAACACATGTCAAAACATCTCAATAGAATGACTCATCATTCCAAGGTTTTCATAAGCATTTTCACCATTATTCCCATCTAAAGTGATCAAGTTTTATGCTTAGCACTAGCCACTAAGTTAAGAGTGTTCACTAAGGTGGGATGCTAATCTCAATCTCATGCCATAGAATGACATCTAGTATAGGCCAAGTTTTATACTCTTTATTCTATCTATACTACTTTCCAAAATCTCACCAAGCATTGCTTGTAAGATCTCACCATGATAAGGTAAGATCCCTGTGATTGCAGTGCTAGTCCCTGGATCGAAAAGCTAGCACCCACACTTTAAGATGTTGTACACAGAAACAAAGGTCATTATTACATCGCACATCCAGGAGTATAATGGTTCTTACAACTCACTTAGCCTAAGGCTAAGACACAAGTTCACATTACATAGCATAATAATAATAGAGTCTTTAGTCTTCATGTGCCACAGGCAAGCATGTCGAGTGTAGACCCGCAACCCTACTCATCATCAGAGTATCCTGCAACATAATAAATTACAGCCACAAGGGTCAATACATTTGGAATTGTATTGGCAAGTGATAGCAAAGATACTTAGTATAATCCAACCACTACATGAATATATGGCTAAGTGGGGTTATGGCTGGCTTTGCTAAAATTAGTTTAACTTATAGTTTTTGAAGAAGTTTTTCATTCAAGCTATAAGGTACCAATGATAGACATCACTGAACCTTTACCCCTGTTCACCCACAAGTTTTAACTTAGAGAAATTTGGATGAGGAGATTATTGAAATACTTCACTGTCTTGAGGCTCAGAAGTTGTCCATAACCGGGGACACGGCTAAGTACTTAGTTTTACCCTCTCGAGAGGTGGTGCACTTTCCCCACAAGACTCGACATGCATCGATACAAGACCTTTCAGAAGCAATCCCTCAGACCACCACGGATGCGTTCCATCCTATCATATCTACCACCTTCTGTCCGTCTGGCTGAGTTCTTGCAACTTAGTTGGTCAAGGCAGAGCCCATATGCCATGTGGTTGCACTAGAAGCTTCATGACAAGAATGTCTCCAATCTCTTTGTTCCTGGGTGGCCATCCACAAGTGTGATACACCAGCTAACCATAGACATGGCCCCTGAGTAACCACTCAGCATAATCCAAGCAAGTCCCAATCCACCCAGGTGTTTCATTAATAATAGTTGTTTTCTTAGTCAAACAAAAATGATATCTTTCCATACTATCTCTCGCTTATATTTCCGCTGCTTGTTTGTATTAAGCCTGGATCACGAGATCCTTTATTTGTGTAAGACCTTATTATGGTTTGTAATGGATAATGTACTATGATATCCAATCTATTATGTCTCGCAAAAATGGTAATCCTGGGATTGCAATGTATGGCATAACAGGCATCTGGGATTAAAAATCTGGGGTGTTGACATGTATTTCACGGGAATGAGTAAAACAGTACTTGTTGGAAAGAAGATTGAACAAGGTATCGTGGTACCGATGATCAAATCTCGGACAAGTATTGTATCGCAAACAAGGGAATTGGATATATCGTTTCAGGTTCGAACACGATGGAGATTCATGGAGTGCATACGGGTCACATGGGCATCCTGGTCCCTCTGTTGATCATTGATATGGATCATGTCTAGAGCATTACTGAACCGAGGGAAACACACTTAAGGGTGCTACGACGCTTGGAGATCGTCCTGCAAGATGGAATCACAAAAGAGAGAGAAATCAGAATCATTCCGGAGAGATCTGAAGTAGTTCGGAGAAAGAAGGAAACAAAAGGTTGAAAGGTGTTTTGGATAAATGGCAATTTATAATATATATTTATTGTATGTTAATTGTGAATTAATATATTCTAAATAATATTTAAAAGTAACTTTCTTATTAGGTCTAATTCCTGGAAAGAATTATGCTCAAAATAAATTACAGCAAAAAAGGCAAAGATAATACAGCAGAAGGGCTGGTTTGACCAGCCCATAAGCGGAATATAAGGCTGCCACTTAGGGCAGCACAGCACTATGCGACGTGCGGATCACGAGCGGGCCATGAACGTCCGGCCGACCCATGTCGGGGCCGCCTCTCTCCCGCCGCCTGGCCTGGTTTCTGGGCCGCCGGGGAGGCACACCGGCCAACCCGGGATCGTTGGCTGGCGTGCAGCTGGCTGCCGCAATCAGCGCTGCTTAGCAGGCCGCGGGGTGCTCCGGCCCATGTGCTGCAGCCCACCTCTGCTGGCTACTGTTGTCTACGGGCTGGGCCGCCGGTGAGGTGGCCCATCCAGCTGCCCCATAGTCCCAACCAGCTGTTACCCGAGATTTTTCCTATTTTCCTTTAAGATTAGTCCCACATGAGGAACCTAAGAGGGAGGGAACACCTCCCTTAGCCTATATAAGGAGGTGCCTATGGGTGGGAATTAAGACACCCAATAAGATATTCTCTGAGGAATTCTTCCTCGGAGAATACCCCCCTCTCCAGTTTCCTTTGTCATGGCACGGTCCCAAGGAAAGGACTATCCGCGAAAAGTCAACGCGTCTACAACATGCTGTTGTGCTGTGGTGATTCCGCCAGGAGATCTACTTCCGCAACCCCAACAGGGATCAAGGAGTTCGAGAGTCATCGCATTGCACCGTATGCATGTGATAACTTGGTGGGGCTATTGAAGCTTCCAGGCCATCGTACAAGGACCTAGACAAGGGGTGACGTTCGAGGAGCTTCGCGACCTTGAGGTCGGACATGTACGACTACATCATCCATGCTCCTGCATGAGCGTAACACTCTCTCGGTCTTCAAAGGTACTTTACCGATGTCTTCCTCCATTATTGCATTACTTCTATATAAATCCTAGGGCATTCAGGGTGTTCCCGCATAGTATTTTTTGTTATTGCTACGGAAACCCTATAGTGGTATCAGATCCTAGATCTGGTTAGTATGCTAGTATGGATAGACACATGCAGAGTGTGGGCATCGATACCCTAGGTTTTACCTTTCCACATGTATTTTCCCAAAACGCGGTACTGTGAGATGAAGTGGCCCGGACCGACCTTACGCGTAATCCTACGCGAGACTGGTTCAACGCTCGACATACGGCTTGTGCCATATAAGTGGCTAGCGGGTGTCTGTCTCTCTCATAGTAGTTGACATGGCATCTACAACGCAAGGCCCCGAAAGGTAGAAACGGTTCTGTCACGAAAAGCCTAACAACCACGTAGAATCTGTAATAGATAGAGTAGATGCGTCTAACTTTATGTTACATGGAAGGCTTTGTGATGTGATATGGTTGCAAGACGTGAAAAAGGTAAATTAATTTACTTTTCATGTTGCTAAGTCGTGTAGTAGTAATCATCGCGATGATGAACGACAAGACTACTAGCGTTATAGACTTGGCGCCAAGACGGAGCACCTGATGGAGATCATGGAGCAGGAAGACAAACATGTCATGTCACATATGATTAGATATGATTTAATCTTTGTTTGCATCTTATTTGAGTGCTAGTATTAGATGCACACTTTAGCATTTAAATAGGATGATCCCTTATTAAATACCAATGAAAGTGTTCTCCCTTAGTGTGCACCACCAAGCAAGTTCTCTATTATGACGTAGGCTGTGACGATTGGGTGTTAGACATATCCGTGTTCACATACGGTGGGTGTAAGCCATGTTGCACTATGAATACACTAAGGTTGAGTTGGCGAGCCTAGCATATGTAGATATGGCCTCGGAACACATCGATCAAAAGATCAAGCACGAGTCACATGGATGATGTGATCGACCGGTAAAGTCCACCCTAGCACCCACATCAAAGGCCGTGACGATCGGGAATGATGTGGAGAAAAGGGGTTGCGTAATCACTAAGACTATCTTTAGGGATGATAGTTTAAGTGGGAGTTCGTTTGAAATCCATATTATGAACTTAGTCTAAGTCCATTTTGCAAATATCTTGTAGATTACGGCCATCCCCTTAGTTCAGGACATATATAGTCCATTAATGAACAGGGAGATACTTAAGTTAAATGGGTCGAATTTCATCGACTACTACCAACGCTTTAGTAGGATCCTCATACAAAACCATCTCCTCTATATCCTCTGTGAACCCCTAGAAGATTTCTCTAATGAATCGGACGGTAGATAAGATACGACTTTTCATGACCGCCATGATACCTTCGTCGAGGTCGACCCCGATGGCCCAAAATATATCGAGCTCGTTGGGGAACCCCAAGAGGAAGGTATGATGAGAACAGCAGCAAGTTTTCCCTCAGTTATGAAACCAATGTTTAATCGAACCAGTAGGAGCAAGGAAACACCCCAAAGGTGTAGCTAGCTAAACTTTGGTAGGGCGCACTACCGGTGCCAGCAGCAACGTGGAGACCTACACAACACAACCACAGAACTCTGTCCCCAACTTGCGATGAGGTTGTCAATCTCACCGGTTTTGCTCAAAACAAAGGATTAAACGTATTGAGTGGAAGAAAGTAATGGTTTGCAGAAAGTAAACACAAAACAGTAAACAGTTTATTGTAGATTTTTAGTAAAAGAAAGGACCGGGGTCCATAGTTCACTAGTGGTGGCTCTCCTTAAGATAGATGACATGTTGGGTGAACAATTACAGCGGGGCAATTGACAAACATCGAGAAAGCATACAAGCATATACTACTCATCTTGACTCCTTTGAGATTCGATTGGGCATTACAACATTATACATAGACCGCCATCCAACTACATCTATGACTAATAATCCACCTTTAGGTTATCATCTGAACCCCCTCCAGTATTAAGTTGCAAGCAACGGATAATTCCATTACGAATTGCGTGTAAAGTAAACAATACGATTGTTCTATAAATAAAGGATTGTTGTTTTCTCCCTAGTAGCAATATCACATCTAGTACCTTAGAGATTTCTGTCACTTCCCCAGATTACTAGAGGCATGAACCCACTATCGAGCATAAATACTAACTCTTGGAGTTGCTAGAATCTACTTGGCCAAGATAGCTACTAACAATGGAAAGCATGCAAGATCACAAATAACAAAGACATGATAGAATCAATAATGAATCTGAAATAGAATCTCAATATCCATCGGATCCCCGCAAACACAACATGCAGAATTACAAATAGATGATCTTGATCATGAACGGAGCTCCCAAGATCTAAACATGATAGCACAAAGGAGGAGAAACAACCATCTAGCTACTACATGGACCCGTAGTCTAGAGATAAACTACTCACGCATCACACCGGAGGCTTGCATGATGATGAAGAAGGCCTCCAGGGTGAATTCCCCTCTCCGGTAGGGTGCCGGGAAGAGCTTTAGATCCCTCCCGATCTAGGGCTGGAGATGACGGCGGCTACAGACGCTTTCGTGGAATTTTGATCGGGTCCTTAGGGTTTCTATATCGGAGGCAATATATAGGCGAAAGGAGAGGCTGAGGGGGTGCCTAGGGCGGCCAGACCCCCCCTGGCGCGGGCCAGGCTGGGCCGCGCGGCTAGGTGGTCTGGCCGGGCCCCAGCCTCTCTCCGTCTCGTATTCTGGCTCCAGGTGTCCCTCGGTGAAAAACTGACTTTGGCTTTTCTCCCGTCCAATTCCGAGAATATTCATTTTCTAACTTTCGTGAAACCAAAAACAGCAGAAAATAGGCAGCTAGCACTGTGGCTCTTGTTAATAGGTTAGTCCAAGAAATCATATGAAACGTACTCCAAAGTGTGGACAAAACATAAGAAAGTAGATAAAACCAAGCATGGAACATCAAAAATTATGGATACGTTGGCAACGTATCAGACCCCAAATCTAGGATCGTCATCAACGGAAAGTGTATGTGATATACAAGTAATGAACGTTTCCATGTAATGCTTATGCAGGTTTCAAGTATTGGATACTTAATCTTGTTTTAGTAAAAACAGGACCCTCTACCTGAGAATAATAGAATGGAAAGAGGCGTTGATGGCCTGATGACGGAAAGCAAGCTAGTTGATGGCCGACGACACCCCTTCCCTCGAAGTTTATCATTAGGATTAGTAGATTTGAATAAAAGCTTTGTAATCAAGTTTGTGAAAGTTATTAGTGTGTCTTGCTTATTGCGAGATGGTTATTCATATTAATAAGAAACAATTCAGTTATTCTGTTTTTATGAATGATCTCTTTTATGATTCACATAGGGATTATGAACAAGTTTTTCTAGTCTATATCAAAATGATAAAAGGGCGTTTATGAGGATATCCAAACGATATTCAAGTCTTGATAATGAATAACACTATTGTTTAAGTCATTATGGTTACTGCATGTTTTTCATGTTAATGAAGATCGGGGTCTTAGATAAGATCAAGGTCTTAGATATTTAATCTAGAGACTTTGCAAAACCATACCTCGTTGGGTAGAATGACTAAAACTCCGCATTCTGGTAAACCAGTGATATGCGAAGAAGTGTTGAATTTTATACATATGATGTATTGTACTTTCAACAAATAGTGGAAATTATTATTTTGGTGAGATTGAGTAAATGTGTGTATTTACTTAATGAAACACAAGTTTTGAGACTATTTAATTGTTCAAAAGAGTTCAAAATGAAATGGATATAAGATTAACTAGAATTCCAAAGTCTTTGTGATTTGATCCAAGTGATTTTGAATTCCAATTAATAGCAAGTTGGCATATAAGGGACTTGTGAAAATAGTTTCATGAATTATGGTGATTGGACTAATCAAATAGTATTTATATGTCTAAAACATCATAATAATAATAGTGTATAAGATACATATGGTCCAAATGATCTTCGAATAGTTTAACGTTAGGAATTAGAGTTAGAGATTGAATTAGTAAACACTCAAAAGTATTAGGAACATCTAATGATTCATGGAGACATCACCATATGAGATGGCAAGCTCGAGTTTCTAGAGACCTCGATAGTTCGAGATTGTTGCGAATAGTAAGTCTTTGTGGTACATTCTTCGTAAATACTATGAATGCGAATTCCAAACTAAATGCCCGAAGAATACAAAGTTTGTATTGTCTCAGCAAGGTACTTCTTTTGAGAAAAGGTTCTCATAGAAGTGTTAGTGGAAAGGCAAAAGTGTAAGCGAAAGGTTTTGACCTTACCTCCGAATTGTCAAGAATGTAAAATGGAATATGTTCCGGAAACAAACTTTACAAATAGAGGGAAACTAGAATGATATGATCATAAAGTGTTTCAGCTAATACTTTGTAAAAGTAGGATTCAAGAACTTGTTCTGCTAGCTGCAGAATTCCATTCTTGATTCACTTGTCCTATTATTGGAATAAGACATACCTACAAACTACAAAGAAAGTTTGATGGACATAAATACAAGAAATGACTCAAAGTAACGAAATCCCAAATTAAGTAACATTTGAGATTATGAAGTAAAAGATACTTGATCTCATTAAGTAATGGAATTTACTTAATCCTTCCCAGTAAACTTCAAAGATTGAAAGTATGGAAATGAAACTTAAAAGGAAGACATAAAAGCTTATTTTGTCACAAAGCTGTTTTGACAAATGCTTAATGTCTATTGGATTTAAGCAGCAAACAAGTCCCATTTGGGGATTGGTAAATGACTGTTCAAAACTACGAAGTGTTCAATAGTATGAAGAGAAAGGTTGTAACTGGTACAACAAGCAGGTTTTGATCAATCAGGGATTACTGCAGTTTTGTAATAGAAATTCTCGATTCGATGCAAGATCAAAGAATTTTGAATTTTTCAGGATTATCGAGAGAAGTCTACAAGTTGAGTGGGATCTAAGAGGTTTCCCTAATAGAATATGTGGACAGCATATATAAGTGGGAGATGAGTGACATCCTAGAATATCAAATATTGATGCAATATTTGAGTGGGAGCGTGATAATGTTCTTGAATATGTAATTGACATATTAGTGAATAATGTGTTTGGTGTTAGGAATGATTAGATCATTAGATGAATGATATTCAGCGTAGATTAAATATAGTGGATCTATGAGATTAGATCGGGATGTTTAATGAACATTAAAATGTCAAAAATACTTGGAGAATTCTGAAAGTGTTCAGAAGGACCTAGTTGATATTCTGAAAAGAATTCAGAATGGATTCAAGCAAAGAATTGATTCTTACTTGAATGATTAGGAGAAGTATTGAGTAATGACTCAGTATTTACGACAATGGTTAAAAAGAGGAAAAGGGATGCACTGCATCGACTATGCCTCGGCCATAGTTTTCCAAGGTAAAACCCATGTTGTTTATACTTTACATAATGTGACCCATGTTCTTAGTTATGAAGAACAAGGATTCTAGAGTGATTTCTGAATCACTGAATCAGAGTTAAGATTGAATGCAGCAAAAGCGTCACTAGACATCAAAGTGAAAGTATTGCACTTTGATTAGAATTTACATAGATAAAGAAGTATTAAAACACTTCAAGGTTAGCAAGTATAATTTTGGTCTAGAGAAAGTTTGACTTTCTACTAAGTGTGTTTTATAGTTGTACATGACATCTTGAAAGTTCTATTAACTGATAGATGGTCATGGTATATACTAGAAAAATAGAAGTCTCACTTTGTCACCAAAATGCTATAACATATTATATGATAATGGTGTGAATGTCAAAACAGTTGACATTAATGATTTGCAAAATAGGACCTTATGAATCTGGTGAAACAGATTTAGGACAGTAAGTCCTCCATGAGCAAGCATGATTAATAAACGCATATGAGATATGGTTTATGATTAGTAGCAATGCAGCTAGATTAGTTATACTCTAGTGCAAGTGGGAGACTTGAGGAGATATGCCCTAGAGACAAATAATAAAAGGGTATTATTGTCATATCTCATTAGTTCATAATAGTTTTATATCATGCTATAACTGTATCAAGCAGAAACATTGATATAGGTGTGGTATACAAACAAACCCATGCCCCTAGTAGCCTCTAATCAACTAGTTCATTGCGCAGACGATGATCAAGGTTTCCTGATCATGGGCTAAACAAAAGTCACTAACAATGAAGTCATATCATCTGGAATGATGTGATGGACACTTCCCACCAATGATTGTTGCAACACGATCATGTCACTTAATTCATGTTGCAATTGTCAGAAACAGACTGTCCTAATCCTTAGACCTTGAGATCATATCAATCACTATTATCGGATGGTGCTTTGACTGTATCAACCGTCATCTCATGACAGGGTGGATATAAAGGTACATGTTGGGTACCCGGAGGAGCATCTAGAGGCAATATGCTTCAAGATCAGGAATTGTTCTCCTGTGTGACGGGACAATACAACTAGGCCCACTCGGTGAATTACATCTATGTTGCGCAACACATGACTAGGTCATGGAGATGGTATTTCACAGGAACAAGTAAAACAGTACTTGTTGGAAATGAGATTGAACAAGGTATCATGATACTGATGATCAAATCTCGGACAAGTCTTGTATCGTGAACAAGGGAATTGGATATATCATTTCAGGTTCGAACACGATGGAGATTCGTGGAGTGCATATAGGTCACATGGGCATCCCGGTCCCTCTGTTGATCATTGATATGGATCATGTCTAGAGCATTCCCGAACCGAGGAAAACACGCTTAAGGACGATATGGCGCTTGGAGATCATCCCGTGAGATGGAATCACAAAAGAGAGAGAAATCAGAATTGTTCCGGAGATATTCGAAGTTGTTCGGAGAAAGAAAGAAAAAGGTCGAAAGGTGTTTTGGATAAATGGCAATTTATAATATATATTTATTATATGTTAATGGTGAATTAATATATTATAAATAATATTTAAAAGTAACTTTCTTATTAGGTCTAATTCCTGGAAAGAATTATGCTAAAAAGAAATTATAGCAAAAAAAGGAAAAGGTAATACAACAGAAGGGCTGGTTTGACGAGCCCATAGGCGGCAGATAAAGGCTGCATCCTAGGGTAGCGCAGCGCTAGGTGACGCGCGGATCGCGAGGGGGCCGCGATTGTCTGACCGGCCCACGCCAGGGCTGCCTCTCTCCTGCCGCCTGGCCTGGTTTCCAGGCCGCCAGGGGGGCACATGAAGGAAATATGCCCTGAGAGGCAATAATAAAGTTGTTATTATATATTCCTTATATATATGATAGATGTTTATTTTACATGCTAGAATTGTATTGATCGGAAACATCAATACATGTGTGTTTAATAAACAAAAAGGGTTCCTAGTTATGCCTCTCTTATAGACTAGCTTGTTGATTAACAAGATGATCAAGGTTTCCTGATCATGGACATTGGATGTTGTTAATAACAAGGTCACACCATTGGTGGAATGATGTGATGAACATTCATCCGAAGTATTGCATTACGATCAAGTAATTATGTTTATATTGCTATAACATCATACGAAGTAATCTTTATCCTTAGACCATGAGATCATGTTAATTGCTAACACCGGAAGAGTATCTTGATAACATCAAACGTCACACCGTAACAGGGTGACTATAAAGATGGGTTCAGTACTATGAAGGTGTTATGTTGAGGCTCATGGATCAAGAGTGGAATTTGTCAATCCAGATGACGGATAGATATACTCTGGGCCCTCTCAGTGATATCACATTAAGATAGCTTGCAAGCAAGTGATGTGATCACTAGAATGTTATATCACGGGAACGAAAAAAGAGTGCATGTCGGTAACGAGATCAAACTAGGTATGGAGATACCGATGATCGAATCTCGGACATGTAATATATCGAGAGACAAAGGGATTTAGTTACAAGCGTTAAAGGTTCTCACGATCACAGAAGTCATCGTTGAATGTGTAGGAGTCAGTACGGATCTCCAGGTCCCGCTGCTGATTATTGATCGGAGAAGGGTCTCGATCATGTCTGCATTATTCGCGAACCGTAGGGTGGCACACTTAAGAGTTACTGGACACCATTTTTGAGCACATATGTTTCAGACGAAAGAATTGCAAAGCGCAGGAATTGTTTCAATAGAAACCGGAAATTGTTTCGGGTGAAATTGCAGAAAGTGGTTCTGCATGTGATATTGAAATATTGCAAGGGGCTATATGTGAATGTTTCTTAATTAAAGTAATTAACAAAATTCTGAATAAATTTAATAAAAGAGTTTTATTAAATGAGAGAGCATTAAATTTGGAGAAATTTAATGTATTTAAAGTGGAGACTTTAAAAGGGAATGTGAAGAGGCATTTTAATGTGGAGGGGTTACCACCACATGAATGGGGGAGGTGAGGGGTCACCCCCCATGCGCCGGCCATGGAGAGAGGGGGAACCCCCCTCCTCCTATAAAAGGCCACCCATTCCCTCCTTCATCCTTACACCTCCTTGTGAAGGATCTCTCTCCCCCTCTAGAATTATTCCCCTATGGTCTCGGATTAGCGAGACACATGTTCCCGGTGACATTTCATCTGGAAGGAGTTGCTGCTTCTGCTGGATCGCTGGAGCGAGGAGGTGGAGGTTGTCCGGTGGCTTGAACGTGTGTGCGAGTGCGGATGCGCTGCTGAGTTGCGATGCTCGGACTTCCTCATGATCTTGAGATCGGCAAGTGTATGACTACATCAACCACGAGTTCCTACTCGTTAACAAAACTCGTTGTCTTCGAGGGTAAGTTCTCGTTGGATGTATGTGCACCCGTTGCTTTGTACCTAGTAGATAGATCTTGGCGTGTAGTTCACACCGTAGGAAATTTTTTGTTTTCTATGCTGCAGACCCAACAACACACTACCGGGATCGTTGGCTGGCACGCAGCTAGCTGCCGCAATGAGCGCTGCTTAGCAGGCCGCAGGGCGCGCCGACCCATGTGCTGCTGGCCACCTCTGCTGGCTGCTGCTGTCAGATGGCTGGGCCGCCGTCGGGGTGGCCCATCCGGCTACCCCATAGGCCCAGCCGGCTGTTACCCGAGATTTTGCCTATTTTCCTTTAAGATTAGTCCCACTTGAGGCACCTAAGAGGGAGGTCACACCTCCCTTAGCCTATATAAGGAGGTGCCTATGGGTGGGATTAAAGACACCCAATAAGATATTCTCTAAGGCATTCTTCCTCGGAGAATACCCCCTCTCTCTAGTTTCCTTTGTCGTGACACGGTCCCAAGGACAGGACTATTCGCCAAAAGTCAACGCATCTGCGGCACACTGTTGTGCTACGGTGATTCCACCAGGAGGTCTACTTCCGCAACCCCAACAGGGATCAAGGAGTTCAGGAGTCACCGCATTGCACCATATGCATGTGATAACTCGGTGGGGCCATTGAAGCTTCCAGGACATCGTACAAGGACCTAGACAAGGGGTGATGTTCGAGGAGCTTCGTGAACTTGAGGTCAGATGGGTACGACTACATCATCCACGCTCATGCATGAGCGTAACGCTCTCTCGGTCTTCAAGGGTACGTTACCCTGTGTTCCTCCGTTACTGCATTACTTCTAGATAGATCCTAGGGCATCCACGGTGTTCTCGCGTAGTAATTTTTTTGTTATTGCTGTGGAAACCCTACAATGTAATCACTAAAACCGTCTTGGGGATGATAGTTTTAGTGGGAGATCATGTAATGATTTGATTATAAAACTTGAACTCGTATTATGAACTTAGTCTTAATGTCTTTGCAAATATCCTTGTAGATCATGCCTGATACCTTTGATCCGGATTACGGATGTAGTATAGCTTCTTTTTCCCTAGTAGACCTAAGTTATCGAATCCCCGGGAAGCGAATACGTAGTGAAGTTATTTTAACGGACCTTCGGGAGTTTTAGAATTCCTTTTGTGTTTTTACCGGAGAACAGATCACCAACCGCCTCCAGATCTAAAACTCCCGAAGGTCCGTTAAGTAACTTCACTATGCATTTGCTTCCTGAGGATTCGATAACCTAGGTATACTAGGGAAAAAGAAGCTATACTACATCCATAATCTGGATCAAAGGTATCAAGCCCTGCCCAATAGTTTTCTCCATCACCAACACCACGTCGTTATGTTGTTGGATATTCCGATGGATTTAGTACTTCCATTGCCTCGCTGGATCAGAGGAACAGAAGTCATCACCGATCCATACATGTGACCGAGTGCGGAAGCGCTGCCGGATTGCAGCGCTCATCTTCACGATCTTGAGATCGACAAGTGTTCGTCTACATCATCCACGAGATTTGATCTCGTTAAAACTTTCGTTCTTCGAGGATGAGTTTCTATAGATGATGATCTACCTGTTGCATGCCTCTTCTAGATTTGATCTTGGCACCTTTGTTGTTCATACCGTATGATTTTTTTGTTTTGTATGTTGTGAACCCTTTAGAAGTTTAGACTTACAAGCGCTAGATCCATTCCCTCATGGAAGGAGTTGAAGGCCGAGCGCAGGGCCGACGAGTGAGGGATGAACTCGAGGGAGCTGAGGAATATTTGTCTTCTGGAAACTAGCGGCTGAAGCCATGACTCTAGTGCATAGAGTTCCAATAGATGGTGCTAGTTGACGTGGGGTATCCATGGCAATGCCCATGGATGATGGACTTGAGTTTTAGGGAAGAAGGTGTGTTGGTCGATTTGTCGGCTAACAAACAAGCGAGAAGGCACATTTTACCCAGGTTTAGGTCCCCTAGATGGTAATACCCTAATCCTGCTTGTCTGTTCTTGATTATTGATGGAGATTACAGAGTTGCCGAAATGGCTATGGTGGTGTGGATTGGATCTTGCCTAGGGTATATTATGCGTGAGTTTTAGAGTCCTCCCTAACGGCCATCCTAGCCTTTATATGGGATGCTAGGTCTCAAGTACCATGACTGAGTCAGTTACTTGTTCTTGCTCCACGTGTTAGGAATCTGGGTTTCTAAGGCTTCATATCTTGCCAGCTCATCCTAGGATTCATAGCCCTTAGCCAATCATCACATGGGCCTCCGGTTGGGACAAAGCAGGTATACTAATAATGGGTACCGGATGGGTCATACCCACGTCAAAGTTCTAGGATATTTTCTATTAACTGGGCATTTTGAGTAATTGTGAAATTACAGTTTTTCCCCTATGCCCACTAGTCAGACCAAAATGGTTAAAACCAGTTGAATCGGTTCGGTTGAACTGAACTAGTTCAGTCTCTCCCTCTCGCGCGCACACCACGCCTGTGCTCTTGCGATTGCATGTCGCCTCTAGTGTCACCGACCGATTTTGGCTGCTGAACATCGTTTACGCTGCTGTCGTAGCTCGCTACCACCTCCCTTTTGCTCCCCTCTACATTCCTAACTCCCAGATTTTCTCTCTTGCACGCTCGACTGGTCGCTTGCAACCCTAACCCTAACTAGGGTTTCAGTGATGGTGGCGCCACCACTTTTCTAGCGCAACTCCAATGCTTCCCACCATCGAGCTAGCGCTAGATTACGTCTCTGACATGTCCCCCTTGCCGGTGTTGCTGATGCAGGTCGAGGCACCCACCCATGGGTACTCCTTGTGATGCCATCACCATGATTCACTTTGTCCTCCTCTCTAGCCGCAGGTGAGCTCGGCTCTCATTCAGTTAAGGTTAGTTCCCCTTCTCTCTCAATTCTCACTTCTATTTCTACCACTGGCTCTCCTAGTAATTTCTAGGGTTTGGTTCTATTTCTCTCAGTTTTACTACTAAGTTTCATTCTAGAAGTTTCTAAAGTATTCTAGCCTATTCTAGGTTGTTTGTGTTGTTCCTTCTACTCATTTGGTTCAAGAATGCTAGGTTTAAGTGTAAGAAATTCTTAACTAATTTTTGTAGCTTCAGTCTGTCAATTAACTATAGTGTGCTTTAGTTAAAACGTGTTACTTTACTGTCAGTGATGAGCTAGTTGCTTAGTTGGATAGCTTAGGTGTTCAAGTATTAGTGTGCATTCCTAATTGTGGTTGATTTTACTGCTACTGTAGTCAAAATCCACAACTCAATCATCATATTCATGTTTAAGTGTACTTCTTTAAAGTTAATTCTATTTGTTATTTGTTTAATGTGCTTGTCTATCAGTGTTAAACTGATTGAAATATGTTCTCTTAAGTTTGTAATAATTAGGGATATACTATCTAATTGTTTAGGTGTTCATGAACCTTATGTGAATACATTATCCGTAAGTGTGTTATTTAAGTGTTGTCTACACTTACTAGTGTAGGTTTACTCTTGTATTACTGGAATGCTTTCTTTATATCTACTACTCATCCTTAGGTTGATCATATTATATTATCTAGGGAAGTGAGGTTGGATATGAAGATTGTTTTCTTAATTATCTGTCTCATGTGAATTCTTGATCTTAACAAGGTTGTTCCTAGTATGATCAATTCATACTTAGCATGTCTATGGTGTTCTTCCTCAGGGAAGATTCATAGATATCTAGTATGCTAATATACTAAGGTGCTACCTAATCTCTCTACTATGATCCTATCCTAGGGTTTCAGCTAGAAACTTTGTAGATTCCAAAGTTTGGTTGTGGAAGATCTTATGTAGTTCTTCCTTGTCCTGATCCAATTCTTGCTTCCTTTCTCTTCTCAGATCCTTCTCTCTCACTAAGAAAGTGTGGTTTCTGTTTGTGTCCTCTAACTGAGTCCGAGTGTGATTCTTATGAGCTTTGATATGAGGATTGTGATCTCTGGGGTTGGGTCTAATGCCTATTTATAGTGTTCTAGGATTTATCTTGCAATGACACCTCACCTTTGCATGCAGGTGATTATGCTTCTTATGTAGCCCCTCTAGGTTTTCTTATATGTGGATCCAGTGTATGAGTTTGCTTATGTCATATGCCGTTTTAGGCATGACAGTTAAGGGATATTTTGGTAATTTGTCCTTTATTAATTTGGACAACACATTTAATTTAACTCTCTACACATTTGCATGCAGGTGATTGTGCTATAGGTTTTCTTATATGTGGATCTAGTGTATGAGTTTGCTTATGCCATATGCCATTTTAGGCATGACAGTTAAGGGCTATTTTGCTAATTTATCCTTTATTAATTTGGACAACACCTTTAATTTAAGTCTATGGTTTGTGTCACTGTCTATTTTGCTCACAGTAATCTCTAGTTTGTCACTTAGATGTTTATCGATCAAGTTTTACTTGTCAAACTTGACCTAGATGTTTAACTATTCATGATTTACTTGTCAAGCTTTGTTCAGTGCAAGTGTTCAATGGCTTGGTTCTTTGCTTCTTTCAAAGAATCCAAGTTTGAGGTAATTTGTGAGTTACTACTATTTCTTACTTGTCCAATTACTTATGTTGGTCTATTTGGTCTGGCTGGTTGTTTTGGCTTCTATCATCTTTGCAACCGTTGCTACTGTTGTTTCCTAGTGATCAATAGTTGATGATCGAGTGTACTTCATGTTACTCTGTTTTTCTTTGCAATACATTGTTCACTTGATGCTCTTGCTATTGCCATTCACTTTTCTCAAAACCTCAAACCGTTGAGGTTCAGTACAAGTTTCTAAACTTCTAAATGGATTCTATATTAACTGGTTTGGACTTAGGAAAAAACAACATTTTAACCATCACAAAATGGTTTTTGTTTGATGTTTGTTTTGCATAGGCAAGAATATTATGAAGAGCAAGAATGAGATACGAAGACTAGCTAGTGTAGCTTTTTTATTTTCCTTTTCTTTTGTAGTTTGTTATAGGATCAGATGATTTGTTGTATTTTTTATTTGTGGAATCATCTTGTTCATAACCTTGTATTCATTTTATAATGAATAAATATTCCTTTATGAACATTGTCATATTTTCTTATATTTTTCTAAATTTTATTTATTTTATTATGTGTTTTTGAATTCAATTTTGAATAAGTCAAATCTCAATTTTGAACTCAAATGGTGATTCCAACTTTGCTTAGAATCTTAATCTTTGTATAAGAGTGTAATTGAGCCTTTAACTCAAACATGTGTGTGTTGAAGTTTGAATGCCTAAATTTTGAAAATACAAGTTCCTTTGGAAATTTGAATTTTCAAATCCTAGTGTTTACCTAAGTCAAAATTCCACACTAGAGTTCAATTTTAATCACTTATACCTTCTCAAAACAAAAGTGGAAAATTTTCAGACTTTTCAAATGCATGTAATGAAATTTCACAATTTACATATCAATCCTAAAGAGTTCCTATTCTTGGGGATGTTACACCCACCACCTTGATTGCATTCCACGTTCGGTAGTCGGCACGAGGAAAAACCCCAAATAGATCCCCATCGACTCCATGACAGCAACCGCTGCGGTCGGAGGATCGCGAGGCCGATGGAAAACCGGCAACGGCTGACTCAAGGAGGGCACGAAGTCAGGGTCAACTGCCGCGACCGTGCTACTCAATCCCTCCACCTCGTAGTCATTGACAACGCAGACGTTAGATCGAACACAGCAGGACCAAAGCTTGCAGTCAGGAACTGCCGAAGGGGGTGGAGGAGGAGACGAGGAGGCCATTTGGTTCTCTGATGGGACGTAGAGAGAAAGAGCGAGAGATAACAGTGTATGGTGACACTAGAGAGTGGGGAGAGAGTTACGAGAGATGTCTCCCACACTTCTCCAGATGTGCAACGGTTGAGTGGCGACAACCTATTTTGCGCTCGGCCGAGCTAGGCTTCGAAAATGGCTCATTCGGACATTGTCCCTAAATTTGCATCAGCAATATTTAAGAAGCACGCCTAAGAGCAAGGTTAATAATATAGCCAGCAGCCGACTATAAGGATATGCCATGTCATCTAAGAGTCGTTCATATAGCTCACTCATATAATAGATGAGCTATTAGTTGGCTCTTCAATAGAATTTAATTAATATTTAGTTATGTAATGCATGTATGCTATTGGCTCTAGGCTACATGCAAGCTTCTTTTTCTTGATTCTTGTGCTATAGCCGGACTACAGGATAAGAGCCAGCTCTTCTCTCTTTTCTCCTTTCTCTTTCATCCACCTAGGACTGTGATGATGTGGCAAATACTATAGTCTGCTTATTATACTTGCTCTAAACGGCCTACGTGCAAACGAACAGGCCGATTTTGTCGAAAACGAGGCTGCCGGTGCAAACGAAACGCGCCCCTAGTCGTTTGTCAAGCTGACAACCAATCCAGCTAGCCTTCGTGGACCCTTGATCAGTGTTGCCATTCTCTCACGCCGGAGACCCCTTTTGTCCGCTTGTCCTCTTTCGCCTACGTATCCGCGCATTTTGGCATACTCTCACACATCGTCGTCGTCTCACATGGGCGAGCCACAAATCGTGCGTACGCCTCCACGTCAACTTTTGATGGCCCAACCATGCGCGCGCTCGCTCGCTATAAGTAGCCTTGCCGTGCATGCCGCTTGATGCAGCGAGCTTCTGCAGCGTACGTAGTAGTAGTATGCTATAGCTAGCTACAGACCTGTTACAATGAGGAACTCGTTAGTACTCGTCGCGCTCCTCCTCACTGCACGCGCCACTCTGGTGGTCTCTGCTCGCCCTCCGCATCCTCTGCCGGTCGAGCACGGCTGCGCGAAAGCGGTGGAGCAGGGCGCGTTCTACCATAAGGTGGGCTACTTCGCGGTGGTGATCTACAGCCTCTGGCACGACATCTCGCCGGTACCGGTGCTGGAGTGCGTCGTGTCAGCCACCACGCGGCCGGCGCGGGGCAACGCCGTCGACTACCTCCTGGTGCTGCGCGTGGCCGGGCTCGGCACGTGCGAGGCGCTCGTCTGGGGTGTCCGTGGGGAAGGTTCGCAGGACTGGAAGCTCAAGTACTTCAAGCAGGTTGCAAATTGACTTCGTGGCATGCATGTAATCAAATGGTCGAGAAAATAAGTACCCCGTAATTCTAGTATCGTGCACTGTAATACCCGTGGTATTTCCTCCGCTCACTATTGTAAGATGTTTTAGATATTTTCAAAAATGCATTTATCTAGACAGGTAGACTCACGTCTACTACAAAAGAAACGTTCAAAATGCATTTATTTTAGATACTAGCAAAAGTGGCCGTGCGTTGCACTTGCACCGGATGATAAAAAAGTTGCGCCTCGAAACTAAGTAGTTTTATTTAATACCTTTTAGACCATGGTGAATTTCACTACTATAAATCTTTTTTGTTAAGGAAAAAATAATACCTTCCTTTATGTACCCATTTTTGTCCATAAAAATATGACCTTCGTCAAGCTCCTGTACTGAAATCATGAATTGTACTCAGACGCAGTCGAAGGACTACCACCTCTGTCCACACTGTCGCACCAACAGACTGGATTGAAGCTACCACCTCAACACATCAATCACTCATCGACGGTGCGGGAAAGCGAGACAGCAAGGACAACCCCTCATCGGAGAAAGCAAGGGCCTCTGCTACAACAACACGACCAGATCGATGCCTTTTCACCACATCTAAATAACATAGAAGCTAATTTCTTAGAACTCAAACGCTTTCAACTGTAGCTATCATTTATATATTGTTACTTTGGGAATAATTAATACGGTATAGTAAATTGCACGATTGGTAGAGATATAATGTCGAACCAGCAATAGGAGATCAGCTAGATGACAAAGGTATAGACTTGTACTTGTATAATAGGGGAAGAGGATTTTCAAGATTTTTTCATCGGTTGATCCTGCTTCTGGATAACTGCAGCTCATCAAAACACATGCGGATGATCGACTTCGTGGTGGCCGGAGGATATTTTCACCGCCTGATCAACCTGATCTAGATCGATTTGGAAGAGAATTGAAGAAATAAAGCTAGGAGACCAACCTCTGATCGACTACGTTCCTGGAGGCTCCCCACCCCTCGTTTCCAACCTTGCACAACAGTGTGCACACGCACCCCCGCCCCGGCTGGCACTCGCCGACCCACCACCCAACGAACGCAGTGAATCTATCGACGCCGGTACATGCCGGCGTCGCATCTGCCAACCAGTGATTGTTTGAGATGCGCGCCCGAAAATCTCAGTTTAGTCTCTGTCCAGTGCCGTGAGTTGCCAGCTTTATTACCGATCCCACACCCACGTGCAACTGTACTCCTCACCTTTTTGTTGCTGCCCCATCTTCTCACCTTTGCCTTTAATTTTTATTCGCACAGTTTGGGCACGCCCCCTCTGCTAACCTTTTAATTTCGGTCCGCACTTTTTTGCACGGTTTTATTTACGCCTTGTTCAATGAAACGGAGATATCCTCCTATCCAAATTAGTTGATTTAGATTTGTCTAGATTTAAATGTATCTAGTCTGATTTTAGTGCTAGATACATCTGAATCTAGACAAAACCAAGTCAACTAATTTGGATCAGAGAGAGTAGTACATTTTAATATGCCTTCTGATGACAGACGGACAATTTACACAGTGAAATAGTTCAAACTAATTAAAATTATTTTTATTATGAAATAATAAAATTATGAAATGTGACTAATTATAAAATAATGAAATTATTCAATGTGACTGAAAAATATGAAAAGTGACGGAAAATTTGAAACGCAGACGAAATTTTGTTTCGATGTTTTATGCCATTTTCATTTTGTTTCACGGATGTTGAATATTTTTAAAACTGTACTAATTTTTTAAACAAGTAAAACTAAAGTTTGAAACAACTGTAGTAATTCAGTGTGTTTCAAATGTATTCAATAAAACTTAATTCGATGAAAATACCTGTATCGTTTTTAGTTCTATGTATCTCGTGTACGTGTACTGGGTAGTAGCACGTGGTGATGTGTCCCGCAGATCAATAGTGTGGTGCAAAAAGTTTTCTTCCACGCAATACAGTGTGAAACCTGGTTTTGTCACATCTAGTTTCGACCGCTAGATCTATCGTGAATAGGAAAGAAAGTTGTCTAATAGACTAAATTAAATTAGAAACGATAAAAGGAGTTTTGAGTGTTCACCTTGAATAAATTTAATTAGAAACTTACAGTGCAAATGGCAATTAGGAGAAAACAAGCTGTTTTTTTCCACTAGTAAGTGGGCACGTGCGTACACGTTTATGTCTAGTTTGGCAACAAAGTTTTTTTAAAACTAAAGTATATCAATATTATAGTATTTTTCTAACAAAGCAATACTTCAGTTTTTCACTTTTCTCAGTTTTAGAAAAAAAAGTCTGACTTCTTTCTTAAATACTTTAAAAATATAGTTTTAAAAAATACTTCAGTTTTAAAACCATATTATTTGTTGAATCCAAACACCTCAAAGTATTAAATACTTCATCATTCTCTTAAGAAATCAAAGTATTCCCTCAATACTTTGATGCCAAACAGGGACTTAGTCTCTCATCTACAATAATGTACTATAGGTACAAATAATTCTTTACGTGAATGCTCCAGCAAGGAAACATGTAAACCCACATGCCAAACAGAGCCTAGTCTCTCATCTACAATAATGTACTATAGGTACAAATAATTTTTTCATTATATTATCTGGGATTCAATTTGTCACAACAATGGCAAAAACAATTATATGCTTAGGTAGTTTAGACACATACTACTATTACTCATCTGCCTACGATAACAATGAACGAACAATTTAGATATCCAACAGAGTAAATGTCGTTTTCAAACCTACATTACAGAACATAAAAAACAATATAATCCACGGTTAAAGCGAGGTTTGTAATATAATCTCATCACAAAAAGACAAAATCATCATGGCAAGACACTAAGCAGACCTCAAAGTTCAATAACCGCAAGCAAAGACATAGAATCTACTTTATTTCTCATTTCATCCAGAACAGGGATAGTTGAGCTAATTCATCTATCCTTTACACTCCTAGGAGGAAGTTAACTCGATAACCTTTGTGCCATTTTTGTCAAATATCAGAGGAGAGGGACTAAGATTGCACTCTATTTTTTCTAAACCTTGTTGTCGCCAATGCAACCTCCATAGCAGACATCCTACTCAGAGGGCTGCTTAGGTGACCTGCAGACAAAACAAAGATGAATTGGCACATTTCATATCATTGACATCAGTGTCAGAGCTTCATGCAAATTGCAGAGGGCGTTGGGTTTTAAAGGATTATGAATTAAACACACAATAGAAGATAATTCTACATAGTAACAATGAATCTCAGCATGTTAAATGGAGCTAACACTAGTAGAAACCAGGCCATTAGCCTCGGTTCGTAAGGGCCTTTAGTCTTGGATTGCGAACCGGGAGTGCCAAAGCGGGACTAAAGGTCCAAGCTTTAGCCCCGGTTCTGTTAGGTCCAACCACGTGGCCTGCAAGGCGCGCTGGGCGGCAGGACATTTAGCCCTGGTTCGTGTTACGAACCGGGACTAAAGGTTACCTGCCGCGGCAGCATTTTGGGCCATTTGACTGCCGCGGCAGGGGCTGGGGTTTTAGGGTTTTGTGTTTTTCTTTTCATTTTGTGTTTTGTGTTCAATTATTTTTCATTCTGTGTTTTCATTAGAAACAAGTTTTCGTATACATACAGAACGCTACTACACAGTACTTGTACACATTGACGCAATATATAATATAATTTCTCTTACAAGCATACATGGAGTCCCAACCGGGTCCAGAGCATGTCTATTTGATTACATGAAGATCATTACATGGATGCTTTAGGGTCTACGTATAGAGTATTCTCCGCGTGGGTCTACGACCTCGTTGACAAAAAATGCAGCAAATTCCTCTTGGATTGCTATTAGGCGGTCCTCTGGTAGGAGCTTGTCCCGCATCGCGTCTAACTATATAAAAAGGACATCGTATGAATTAGACTCAATACAACTTTTTGTAATAAAAATAAAGGTTGAATATATTGTTTACTTACTCGAATATTTTTCGAGGGTTTCTCAATACTGATGCGAATGAACTCGCACACGTAGAATCCACATAGGTTAGTTCCCTGTGGCTGCCTCGCGCACTTTATAAGAATATAATTCAATCAAATAATAACTCTGTCATGATAAATGCACATAAACTAGAATTAAATAGATGCGCGGACTTAGCTCGTACTACTTATCGAGAGTGATTTAAAAAATAGCTCCTCACGCCATTGACCGCGGACATGGTTCTGGAACTGTGTCCAAACTCTACCCGACAAAGAAAATTAATGTATGAGTTAATAACTACTAGATATCCCAGAAAATGAACGAAAGAAACCGATATAGTGCGATAATGGTTGAAATTACCTCTGGAGCGCATCGATAATGCTGCGGTAGTTTTCAATGTCTTTGTTTAGTGAGTCCATGATGTGAACTCTTCTCAAGTCAAGTGAAATGCTTAGAAGAATCCAGTGGTACCTACGCAAGGTTTACATACGTCAGTAACTCATCATTTACACTGAGCATCGAGTAAGCAAAAGTTAATGTGTACAAAACTCACTTGCCGTCGTGGTAAGGAAATAGTATTTTATTACAGAAATGTTGTTTCGTGAGAAACCGCAACAAGTTGCGCTCTGTCTCCAGTGGTTTATCCTTTAGTATAGCTCCATGAACTCGATGTGGGTTAATGAACCCAAATCCATTGATAGCCTTTCTTTTACAATCGAGCATCTTCATTCTGCATCATTATATATAGCGTACAAAAGAATATAGTGAGTATACTTACCGGCAATGAATTGAACAAGCTGAGATAGAGACATGATTATATAAATAAAGTAATCACTTACAGACAATACGAACTGAGGATAGTTTTGTCGAGTTCCTTTAGATTGAATAACTGAAATAATTCTGTAAATTCAATAGGGACCTCGTCTTCAGTGAAGTAATGCGATTTTCGAACTTTCACTAAGAGCCAATTTCGTTGTTCTTTTGATGTTGTCATGTACCATTCATGGAATCGTAGCATTTGTGTTGGCATATCCTGAAGCCTCTCAGAACTGACCAGAGGCTCCCCGTGAACAAATTTGGGTGCTACCTCAGCCTTAGGCATATCGCCGTGAAGAATTTCATGAATAGGCATACCACATTTCTCGGCCAATACCAAATTTGGGTGCTACCTCAGTCTTCTCCTTAATTACATCCACGGGGTACACATCCATTGTTGCATCATTACCGTGGCCCTCCATGGAAGCCACGCTGCTTTTTTGTTCCGATGGGCCGACCATACTGTCCGGTGCAAGATTTTGCTATTGGAGTCCTTTAAGTTCATTAAGCTCATGGTGATGCTCCTGCAGCATGGCTTCAAACCTCGCGAACCGCTCCGTATCCTCCTCTTTTTGCCGCTTTGTTCTTCTCGATCGGCTTCTATACGTGTCAAGGTGCTCGGGAAACCCGATAACCCATGGATAAGAAGGTCCGAACCCTCTTGTTCGTCCAGCCTTTTCAGGATTCCCGAGAGCCTTTGACAGCTCATCGTTCTCTCTGTCGGGAACAAACGTTCCCTCTTCAACCTCTTTTATCACTTTAATAAGTTCTTTCTTGGGTGAAGAAATTTCTTCGGCTGCAACAATCTCGCATGTTTCTGGGTCTAATGATGCCCCATGCCTGAATACCCAATTTCTTGACCTTAAGGGCCAACTAGATGTAGCTGGAGTGACCCCTTTAGCCTCCAGGTCAGCCTCAGCTTTATCCCACTTAGGCATGGCACTCCTGTAGCCACATGTGCCCATATGATGGTGATATTTCTTTTCGGCTGCATTTAACTTATTTTTTGCTGATATTGCCTTAGCTGGTTCCGAGGTCATGTATGCCACAAATGCGGCCCAGTTATCCTACTGCAACTCTAGTGGGCCAGTGAATGGAGGAGTTTTTTTCTTCAATACATACTGGTGGTACAATCTTTTTTCCATTCCTTGAATAGTTCGGCCATCTTCTTAAGAGCAAAGTGCTTGACTTTCCTCGTCATTTGCTGTGTGAGCTCATCAGTCTCCAAGACTGGTAGGGTGAAATGTGTCATGAGAGAATTCCACATCGTATCTTTCGCTCTGTCATCTACAAAACTAGCCCCAGGTGGATCCTTTTTCTTTCCTGGCTTGTTCCAATTTCGCGTGGTGATCGGGACTTTGTCTCTAACAATCACTCCGCATTGACTTGTAAATGCATCCACAGATTCTTTGGGCTCCAGCGGTTGACCCTGCGAAGAGACTAAGTCAATACTGAAACGGACATCAGTAGGCAACTTGTGTGTCGGGCCTCTTGTCCTTGTAGAAGATTGGCCGGAAGCGGGGTCTAAGAGAAGAAACATTCGTCAGTACATATATACGACTCAATTAGTGCATCTATACTAGTGAACAATCGATAGAGGCTTTATATACCTTGATGGAGTTTGTCATTATTATGGTGTCTTCACCATAGTCTCCACCATGGTCAGCACCATCGTCTCCACTATTTTCTCCACCATCGTCTCCTCCAGACAAATTAAGATATTCGGAGCCATCATAATAAGACCCCCCATTACCCTCATCTATAATGTTGAGAAGCTCCTCTTCATTCTGTCTACCGTTCATAGCTTAACTAATAAGAAAAAGAATATTGCATTAAGTAAAAGAATATTACAACTGCGATAACTCGGATACAGTACTTAGTGATCAAGATAAAGTATAATAATATAAGATAATGTACATTATTAATACATCTCGCTCATAATATAAAGTACATTATTCATACATCTCGCTCATATCAAACTAGCGAACGCGGCTGCCGCGTTCTATGCTACGGGAGCTCTGCAACCACAGAAGAGGAACCATCACCGGAGAATAGCTCGGGTGAGATCCGTAAACCTACCAGATATTGGAGAACCTAGTCTCCAAAAGATACATGTATCATCGTACATACTCGTCCTCCTCCCTGATACGATGGCGTACCACCTTCTCGGGGGCTGGCTCCCTCTGCACCGCTCCTGGACCTCGTGGACGCCACCAAAGAAGCTCCGGGTCGACGATGATACCCGGATTCCTCACCAAGGTATGAGTCCCGACAGGTAGCACCTCCTAGTGCCAACCCGGCGGAGCCTAGACTCGGACATCCCCGACGGAGTCCAGTAGGCTCAGACGAGGTGGACACGGCATAACTAAATAATAGAAATAAATTACAATCATAAAACATATTTAACTAACTAAACTAATAACACTAACCCTAAACCTAACACTAACTAAACTAAACCTAATTAACTAAGTATTCTAACTAACCCTAGATAATACTAACCTATACAATTAACCCAATACTAATACTACTGAAATCCCTAACTAAATCACTAAATAAAATCCCCTAAATCCCCAACTAAATAAAATCACTAACTAAATCACTAAGTAAAATCCCTAACTAAATCCCTAACTAAATAAAATCCCTAACTAAATAAAATCACTAACTAATTCACTAACTAAATCACTAAATTAAATCCCTAACTAAATAAAATCCCTAACTAAATCCCTAACTAAATAAAATCACTAACTAATTCACTAACTAAATCACTAAATAAAATCCCTAACTAAATAAAATCCCTAACTAACAAAATCACTAAAATCCCTCACCTGCAGGGGAGCGGCACGGAGCGGCGGGATGGACGACGTCGAGCGACGAGGCGGCACGGGTGAGGGCGCGGGCGGCGACGGCGATCCCTCCTCGATGGGGCGGGCGGCGACGGCGCTTGCGACGGACGAGCGGGGCTGGGACGGACGGCTGGCGGACGGGCGGGGCTAGGACGGGCGCGGCGATGAGGGACGGACGCGGCAGGACAGCCTCGGCACGGGCGGCGCAGCGGGACAGCGCGGCGAGCTTGCGGCGGCGTCGGGTCGAAGAAACTGATCCGGGTCGTGGCACGACCCGGGGTTGGGGGTGGGCTATTTATACCCCCACCCCTTTAGCCCCGGGTTATAATACAAACCGGGGCTAAAGGTGTTTTCGGCCCGCCGCACTTCCCACGTGCCACACCCTTTTAGCCCCGGTTTGTAATATGGCCCCTATCTATAGGTAGCCACGAACCAACAACACCAGCGGCCGGCAAAGGAAGGAAAGGCGACGGTGAATTGCCAAGGGAACGATTACACGGTAAAGCTAGCAGCCCTACATCCAAGGGAACGAGTTCTCATGCAGATTGAGCTTCAAATTAAACCCCAGGCATATAGATACACTCACACAAACCGGGGCTAAAGGCTGTTTTTGGCGCCAAAACCAAAAATGGTTTATAGTTTTCAGAAAATTATGTATTATATATCAAAATTTTCAGAAAAAGAAGATCTATAATTTAAATCTATTATCATACTTTATTATACAACTTAAATGAAATTATCTATTGTTTAACAAGTATTATATTTAGTACAAATATTCACAAAAAATAATAAAAATATAGTTTATTCTTTAAAAATGGAAAAATACTTATAATATATCAATATTCACAAAAATAATAGACTCATTAGAAATATAATATTTAATACTAAAACTATTAACTAGGACTAAAACATATTTTCCCGCCATTTCCCCCGCTTCCCGCCATGTTTTCCCGCCATGTTCTCCCGCCATGTCCTTCTATATCTAGGCCGACCGCCATGTCCATCCACACATCCACACCTTCTCTCTCACAACAATGGACACCGCTTACTGGGCTTTTCTGATGCTCGAGGAGACCGAGGCGTTATGCGCCTCCAGCTACCCATGCCCGCCGGGGTACTGGCTGCCCGCTGGCTGGATGCTGAGCGCTGGAGGGGTTCTTGTTCCTCCTGTGCCTCAAGGTTCGGCCCGCCAGGCGGCCATCACGAACCACTTCTACCTCGAGCTCACGCCGGAGCAGCGGATGGATACCCATTGGGATCTCGACAACCTCGACACCTGGAATGCCTTCTTCACAAACCGACGGGAAAAGGAGCTCGCCAGGTACGAGGGTGACGGCCCGCCCCCAGTGAACCACAACGAGGCTGGTCGCCGCCTGTGGTGGGCAAACCGGACTAATCGCCAGTGTGATGCGCTACATCGCCATGGGAGACCATCCTCGCCTGAGGTACCCGCACTTTCACCAGCAGCATAGCCACAAGAATGGTGGTGGTGGTGAAGGCCTAGGGCGTACTGGGGTCGTCATCTGGGAGCCTCCTCCCCCGCGCGTCGTGAATCCGAGGCCGGAGGATCCATCCGCGTGCTACGAGGAAGGGCTGAGGATCCATCCGCGTGCTACGAGCGACGACGATGACGATGACGATTCCGAAGACGACCCAGAAGCTGTGTACTACAGGGCTAGATATGATTATGACTATTTTTTACGTTTTAATATTAATAAATGTCTGGCCACAACAAGTTGCAATACTACCTATTGAGATCAAGATAGTTCATATCCATATACATATAAGAAGATCATTAAAAATAAAGGTTTAATAATATTGTACATCACCAACATCCACACATGTTAGGGTTTTCTTCTAATCCGTAACCATGGAGCATCTTTCTTACTTAACGGGATGCTTGGGTCATCCTTCACAGCGAAGGGCGGAATTTCATGAAACTTATCATAATCGTCTGACATGTCTGTCTTATCCTCCACCCCCACGATGTTTCTTTTTCCTGAAAGAACTATGTGGCGCTTTGGCTCATCGGATGCTGTATTATTTTGCTTATTTTTCTTTTTTCTCGATTTGGTAGACATGTCCTTCACATAAAAAACCTGAGCCACATCATTGGTTAGGATAAATGGTTCATCTCTATACGCAAGGTTGTTAAGATTCACTGTTGTCATTCCGTATTTCTTGTCTACCTCAACCCCGCCTCCTGTCAGCTTGATCCATTTGCACCGAAACAAAAGAACCTTAAAAATGGTCCATAGTTAAGTTCCAATATCTCCTCTATGTAACTATAATATGTATCTTTTTGCCCATTCTCGTCTGTTGCATCAAATCGGACACCACTGTTTTGATTGGTGCTCTTTTTATCTTGGGCGATCGTGTAAAATGTATTCCCATTTATCTCGTACCCTTGGAAAGTCAATATAGTCGAAGATGGTGCCCTTGCCAACAAGTATAACTGCTCTCCAACATTTATGTCATTCATGAGATGTGTCTGCAACCAACCGCCGAAAGTCCTCATATGTTCATATCTAATCCAGGAGCCAGGCTTCCCCGGGTTGTTGGAGTGTCCAATATTCTTGTGTTCCTCGATATACGAAGCCACCAAGGTGGAACTTTGCAGAACTATGTAGTGTGCTTTAGTGAGAGAATGTCCGTCCATACATATCCTTGCTTTATTTCCTAGCGTGCCTTTTCCACTAATTCCACCCTCATGCCGTGATTCAGGAACACCGATGGGCTTAAGGTCAGGAATAAAGTCAACACAAAACTCAATGACCTCCTCTGTTCCATATCCCTTTGAGATGCTTTCTTCTAGCCCAGCACGGTTATGAACATATTTATTTAACACTCCCATGAACCTCTCAAAGGGGAACATATTGTGTAGAAATACAGGACCAAGAATGTTAATCTCATTGACTAGGTGAACTAGGAGGTGAGTCATAATATTGAAGAAGGATGGTGGGAACACCAACTCGAAGCTGACAAGATATTGGACCACATCTTTCTATAACCTTAGTAGACTATCTAGACTGATTACCTTCTGAGAAATTGCATTGATAAATGCACATAGCTTCACAATGGGTACTCGAACATTTTCCGACAGGAGTCCCCTCAATGCAATCGGAAGCAGTTGGGTCATAAGCACGTGGAAGTCATGAGACTTTAGGTTTTGAAATTTTTTCTCTGCCATATTTATTATTCCCTTTATGTTCGACGAGAAACCAGATGGGACCTTGATACTGTAAAGGACTTCAAAAAATATTTCCTTCTTTTCTTTGGTAAGAGGTAGCTAGCAGTACCTTCAAACAGCTCTGGATGCATGACGTCTCGGTCTTTTATACGTTGTTGGTCCTGCCGTGCTTCAGGTGTATCTTTCCTCTTTCCATACACGCCCAAGAAGCCTAGCAGCGTCACACAAAGATTCTTCGTCAGGTGCATCACGTCAATTGCGGAGCGGACCTCTAGGACTTTCCAATAGGGTAGCTCCCAAAACATAGATTTCTTTTTCCACATGGGTGTGTGTCCGACATCGTCCTTCGGAACAGATTGTCTATCAGGACCATTTCCAAAGATTACTTTTAAATCCTTCACCATGTCAAATACATCATCACCAGTACGGTGGATAGGCTTACACCGGCTGTCTGCCTCACCATTGAAATGCTTACCTTTCTTTCTTAGGATGTGCGTTGGCGGAAGGAAATGACGATTCCCCGGGTACACATTATTCTAACATTTATCCAAATATATACTTTCAGTATCGTTTAAACAGTGTGTGCATGCATTGTATCCCTTGTTTGCCTGTCCTGAAATGTTACTAAGAGCAGGCCAATCATTGATTGTTATGAACAACAACGCTCGTAGGTCAAATTCCTCCTGCTTGTTCTCATCCCACACACGTACACCTTGTCCGTGCCACAACTGTAAGAGTTCTTCAACTAATGCCCTTAGGTACACATCAATGTCGTTGCCGGGTTGCTTCGGGCCTTAGATGAGCACTGGCATCATAATGAACTTCCGCTTCATGCACAACCAAGGAGGAAGGTTATAGATACACAGAGTCATAGGCCAGGTGCTATGACTGCAGCTCTTCTCCCCAAAAGGATTCATGCCATCTGTACTTAGACCAACCATAAGTTCCTTGCATCACCTGCAAAGTCCGTAAACTCTCTCTCGATTTTTCTCCACTGCGACCCATCAGCGGGGTGTCTCAACATCTCGTCTTTCTTACGGTCTTCCATGTGCCATCGCAACAACTTGGCATGCTCTTTGTTCCTGAATAAACGTTTCAACCGTGGTATTATAGGACCATACCACATCACCTTGGCAGGAACCCTCTTCATGCGGCACTCGCCCTCAACATCACTAGGGTCATCTCGTCTTATCTTATACCGCAATGCAGTGCATACTGGGCATGCATCCAACTTCTCGTACTCCTCACTGCGGTAGAGGATGCAGTCATTAATGCATGCATGTATCTTCTGCACCTCTAATCCTAGAGGGCAGACAACCTTCTTTGCTTCGTAGGTACTGGCGGGCAGTTCGTTATCCTTTGGAAGCAACTTCTTCATTATTTTCAACAACTTTTCAAATCCTTTGTCAGTCACACCGTTCTCTGCCTTCCATTGCAGCAATTCTAGTGTGCTACCCATTTTTTTGTGCCCATCTTCACAATTTGGGTACCAATTTTTTGTGATCCTCTAACATCTTTTTGAACTTCAACCTCTCCCTTTCAGTTACGCATTCTTCCTGGGCATCAGCAATGGCCCGACTAAGATCATCATCAGGCAGATCTGATGCCCGTTCTTCATCTTTTTCTTCATCAATGTCTTCCATTGTAGTACCATCGTATTCAGGGTAGTCGTTGTCATTCTCTTCTTCTTCGTTGTCTTCCATCATAACCCCTCTTTCTCCGTGCTTGGTCCAACAATTATAGCCGGTCATGAAACCGGACCGAAACAGGTGGTTGTGAAGGACTCTTGAGAAAGAGTATTCTTTATGATTCCGACAGACACCACATGGACAAGACATAACACCATTCCGCTTGTTTGCCTTGGCCACAAGAAGAAAATAATGCACGCCTTTAATGAACTCGTTAGAGAGTCGGTCAGCGTACATCTATTGCCGGCTCATCTGCATTATATAATTAATTAAGTACATCAAACATAATCATAATTAATTAGTACTAATCTAAAAAAACAAAATTAAAGCCAGCAACCGGGACTAAAGATATGATGAACCTTTAGTCTCGATTAGAGGCACCAACCGGAACTAAATGTGGATGTGGAGAAAACATGTCGACACTATGTCCTCAGTGGGCAGCACTAAGCCAGTAAATTAAATGACTCTACTATTTTGGGTGGGTGGCATCATAATCATAATTAATTAGTACTAATCTAAAAAACAAAATTAAAACCAGCAACCGGGACTAATCTAAAAAATAAAATTAAAACCATCCCGGTAGCTAGTTTTAATTTTGTTTTTTAGATTAGTACTAATTAATTATGATTATGCTGCCACCACCCAAAATAGTAGAGTCATTTAATTTACTGGCTTAGTGCTGCCCACTGAGGACATAGTGTCGACATGTTTTCTCCACATCCACATTTAGTCCCGGTTGGTGTCTCCAATCGGGACTAAAGGTTCATCATATCTTTAGTCCCGGTTGTTGGCTTTAATTTTGTTTTTTTAGATTAGTACTAATTAATTATGATTATGTTTGATGTACTTAATTAATTAAGTCCCGGTTGGAGGCACCAACCGGGACTAAATGTGGATGTGGAGACAATATGTCAACACTATGTCCTCAGTGGGCAGCACTAAGTCAGTAAATTAAATGCCGACACTATTTTGGGTGGGTGGCAGCACTATGCCAGGGTGAGTGTGTCGACATTATGGCATTAGTGCCCAACACTATGTTGTGCTGCTTAATCTATAAATAGGTATGCATTATTGTGAAGAAATGTAAGATGGTGTGTGAGACCAGGGACACCACTACGACGGAGCTTCTCGAAGATGTCTTAGGACCTCGTCCTTGGACATCTTCGAGGAGCTCGCCGTAGAGGTACTCTCTAATATGTGAAATTAGTTAGCTCCACCAGCATACTAATTTAGCTAGAGAAGATATAAACCAAAAAATGGTTTGTGAGAGCAGGGACACCACTACGACAGAGCTTCTCGAAGATGTCTTAGGATCCCGTCCTCAGACATCTTCGAGGAGCTCGCCATAGAGGCACTCCCTAATATGTGAATTGTGATGTCTTCTTATCAAGCTTTTATGAATTAACCCTATCTTTGTTACAATTTTTTCAGTTTGTCGAACGCAGGTAGACGAAGAAGGATATTTTGCCCAGCTAGCTAGTTAGAATGATGAACTCACGCATGTGTGTGCTTCTAAAATCAAATTTCGAGATTATGTGCCAAAACAAGATATATATAGATAGAATCCACATATTGTGATATTTACCTTAGAGTTCCTTACATTAATACAAGATATAGATAGAATCTAAACATCGATTTCATGCTATCATTGCAAAAATTACTACCAAACTAAATCCACAAATCTATCTAAAAGATAGAGCATGAAATGAGCTAATATAGCAATGAGAGTTCAAAGGATGAAGTTGCTCACCTTTTAGAACCTTTGGATAGATGGGGCACCACAAAATATAGACAAATCTTGAGGAAAAAAAGGCATGAACTCGAGCTTGGAGCAAGAAAGAGAGAGAGAGAGAGGAGAGCCACCAGCTTGAATGGTGGCTCGGGCAGGGGAAGAAGATATAGCCAGACCTTTAGCCCCGATTCGTGTCTAGAACCGGGGCTAAAGGTCCACCTTTAGCCTCGGGTCGTATAACAAACCGGGATTAAAGGGTCTGGCGCCTGACCTGGCCTGCCTGAAACCCTTTAGCCCTGGTTTGTTACATGACCCGGGGCTCAAGGTCCCGTTCGAACCGAGGCTAGTGCCTGCTACCCCCCTGGGGCCAGTTCTAGCTGTTGGACCGGGGCATTAGTCCCGGTTTGTAGCAAAATCGGGGCTAATACCCCTAGACCAAAGGTCTATTTTCTACTAGTGTAATTCGATGCCACTATCGTTCCCTTGCAAAACATAAAATAACCAGCGAGAGCAAAGTGCAAAAAGATAAAACAATATACAATAAACTCCGTTCTTGATGATAAAAATCTTCTTCCTATGTTGTGAAGTTAAGATGTGAATCAGACTTCAGAATGGTTGTATGTATACGATGTATAGCATTATGGAAGTGAAAGTGCATTCGTTGGTTTAAATACACACTGGCTATCCTTGATTTTACTGATAGCATATTAACTTTTCAAATCTGCATTTACCTGAGGAATTACTGGTGATACACTAATCAAGTAGAAGAGAATATGTGTTGAGAGCTCAGACTTCAGATTTGACTGGCTTATGTAACTATGCCGACTTTAAGTAAATATAAGGCAGACCAGACCTTGCTGTTAGTTGGAACCCTTAGTTTTATCCCACTGTCTAAATAACCAAGAAAACGAATAGATGCATACTCAGGTGACATACCAGGTCGACGGAAGCACACAACCGAGGCCATAAAACTGTTACAGGCTCGCAAAGGAAAAAATTTGTTGGTTGTGCCGCCGAGAACACATCAGCGTCGTTCTAGAATGGGCTCCAACGGTGGCGGACAATCAAGCCATGTGTGGCGCGGTGGTGCGGCTGGCCTGCTGGTTGTACCGCCAGGAACGCATCGGCACCGTTGAGGACCGGAATCTGACGATGGCGGACAATCAAGCCTCGCTTGGCGTGGTGGTGGGGCTGGCTACTAGTTGTGCTGCCGGGAACACATCAACGCTGTTGCGGACCAGGCTCCAACGGTGGCGGACAATCAAGCCTCACATGGCGCAGTGGTGGGGTTGGCCGGGGTGACGCCGGGGAGGCGCTGGTGCATGATAGGCGGCGGGGCGATATAGATCAGAGATGAAAGCGACCTAGTAGGAGCGCGTGGTGACGGCTGACGGGATCGGAGGTCGCAAGTTGAGAGATGATCGGCAGTGTAGTAGATGGGTGGGGGCAGCGAATGACAAATCGAGAGAGATGTGAGGAATTAGCTGCGCAATTAACTTCCTTGTTGAGCGTCATACAGATCTGAGTGCGGTAAAAAAATTGAGTGCCTTCCAAGATTGCTGGGCCGCAGACGACGAGCGGTTTTATGCCTGATTGTAGGGATTTGAAGACGGGACTGGAAAGTCAAATTTTTCTCTGCGGTGGAGTATGGTCAGTCAATCAAAATTGATATGTGCACACAACACAACGATTGGGTTAACACTGGTTGTTAGATCAATATTAGTGCGCCTAATCGTGCGGTGTTGATTTGTCTGTGCACAATAAGTGGGGTGTGCATAACAAAAATCATGTTTGCTTGTTTAATAGTAGTGGAGATTTAAATCTATTGACCATGGTTATGTGCTTTTATTTATTTTTAATTGTTTCATGCATGTATTATTTTAAACATGTTTCTATGGTTTTAGTTTTTTGAAATTTGGTTTTTTGGTTGCATTTGTGCGTGGTTTCAATTTACTGAAATATGGTTCTGCGATTTAATTTATTCTTGGGAGGTGGTTTCAATTTGTTGAAGCATGATTTTGTTGTTTTATTGTTGTTGGGTGGTGGTTTTAATTGTTTGAAACATCCTTTTGTGGTTTAAATTGTTTTAAGTATGCTTATGTGTTTTTATTTGTTCTTGGTTGATGGTTTCAATTTGTTCATACATGTTTTGTGATTTAAATTATTTCAAATATTATTTTGTGGTTTCAAATTATGGAAACAAGGTTTTGTGGTCTCATTTGTGTGTGGTTCCAATTGCATTAAAACATGCATGTGAGGTGCCAGTTCTAATTGGTTTCAAATTATTAAAAACATTTATGGTTTCAATTGTTTCAAAAAGATTCCTTGGGGTCCCAAGCATATTCATAAAACCTTATGTGATGGCTTCGGTTGTTTCAAGCACCTTCTTATGGTTTCAATTGTTTCAAAGATGCTTGTGCGAGTTCATTTATTGAAATATGGTTCTGTCATTTTATTTATTTTTGGGTGGTAGTTTCAATTGTTTTGAAATATGCTTGTGAGGTTTCACTTTGTTTGAAACATATTTTTATGGTTTGAATTGTTCGAAACGTGATGGTGTACTTTAGGTTGTTTGAAACACCTCTTGGTGGTTTGAATTGTTTCAAACATTCTTCTGTGGTTTCAATCTGTTGATACATGGTTTTGTTGTTTCATTTGTTGTTTGGTGGTGGTTTCAATTGTTTCAATCATGTTATTATTGTTTCATTTGTTCTTGGGTGGTGGTTTTAATTGCTTTGTACATATTTTTGTGGTTTTAATTATTTTAAACATGCTTTTTTTGGATTTAATTTATTGAAACATGGTTTTGTGGTTTCATTTATGTGTTGTTTCAATTGTTTTGAATTGTGCTTATGAGGTTTCAATTGTTTCAATGATGCATTTGTGGTTTCAGTTATTTCAAACATGATTTTGTGGTTTCAAATTATTGAAACATGGTTTTGTGGTTTTATTTGTGCGTGGTTTCAATTATTTCGAAACATGCATGTGAGGTGCCGATTGATTCATATATGTTTCAACATGGTACGATATAATTACAGTGTTTTCAATTAGGTCCAATTCGGTTTCAAAAAAATCGATAAATAGTTGCTATGTGGTTATAAAATATTAAAATATGTTATTTGTGGTCTCAATTGTTTGAAAAAGGTGGTGGTGGTTTCATTTAATTCAAACTGGTTTTGGTGGTCTCAATAGTTTCAAACATGCTTATGTGGTTTTAATTTAATAAAACATGGGTCTGTGGTTTCAATTGTTTTGAAAAAAGCTTGTGGGGTTTCCCTTTTATAGAATAAGTTTCAACATAGTTTCATATGGTTTGAATGGTTCGAAAAAGGTTCAATTTGGTTTCGAAATATTGGTAAGAACTTGGCAGGTGGTTTCAAATGTTTAAAAGATAACATTTTTGGTTTTAATTGTTTCTGAAAGGTTCCTTGGGGTCCCAAAAATATTCAAAAAACCTTGTGTGGTGGTTTCAGTTGTTTCAAACACCTTCTTATGGTTTCAATTGTTTTAAAAATGTTTGTGTGGGTTCAATTTATTGAAACATGGTTCTATGGTTTCATTTGTTCTTGGGTGGTGGTTTCAATTGTTCTGAAACTTGCTTGTGAGGTTTCGCTTGGTTTGACACATCTTTTTGTGAGTTGAATTGTTCAAAACATGCTGGTGTGCTTTAGGTTGTTTGAAACATATTTTGGTGGGTTGATTTGTTTCAAACATGTTTGTGTGATTTTAATCTGTTGAAACATGGTTCTGTGGTTTTATTTGTTGTTTGGTGGTTTCAATTGTTTTAATCATGTAATTGTTGTTTCAATTGTTTTGAAACACTGTTTCGTGGTTTCAATATAATGAAACGTGATTATGTGGCTTCATTTATTTTTAGATGGTGGTTTCAATTGTTTCATACATGTTTTTATGGTTTCGATTATTTCAAACACGCTTTTGTGGTTTCAATTTATTGAAACATAGTTTTTTGGTTTCATTTATGTGTGGTTTCAATTGTTTTGAAATGTGCACGTGAGTTTTCGATTGTTTCAATCATATTTTTGTGGTTTCAATTATTAAACATGATTTTCTAGTTTGAAATTATTAAAACATGATTTTGTGGTTTCATTTGTACGTGATTTCAATTATTTTGAAACATGCATGTGAGGAGGGCGGTGCAACGAGGCAGTCGTGGGAGTGCGACCGGCCAGCGGTGGCTGAGAGGGTGGAGCTGGCGGTCTGAAGCAGGGCGGCGCGATCACCCTCGCCTCTTCTTCCCCCTTTCATGCGGCAGTGCGGCTTATTCCGACAGGCGGCGCGTGCTACAGTACCAGTGGGAATTTCGACCGTGTTCACGGGTGACCGTAAGATTAGAAGGCCATTGGGTCCGACCGCCCGCATTGCCGCGCACCCTCAAGCCGCAGCTTGAGCCTCCGCTCGCACCGCCCACGTCGTGGCCTCCGCTCGTGTCGCCTGCTCCGGCCGCCGCCTGCGTCACGTCCTAAGCTCGCGCCGCCCGCTCCTGCCGCCTGTTGCGCTCCGCCCGCGAGCTTGCTCGCGCTCCGGCCACTCGCTCTCCCACCGCCACCGAGCGCTCCAGCCGCTGCCGCACGAGGAACGGGGCATTTGAGTAGACGAGGACGCGCTCCATACCTGCGGCGTCGCTGAGGTAGCTGATCAGCGCGGGCACCACCACGAGCCTCGTCCGCAACGTCCGCCAACAATGCTCAGGTCGTCGTAGTTGCGCCGTCTACCACGGCGTCGTTCGTCTGCGTGCCTGCCAGCACCACGCACGTCCGCCAACGTGTAGTCCCTCTGCCGGTCGCGCTCGGGCCACCGCCAACTTGATAGCTTGATGCTTGCGCCGCCCGCGCTCCGGCCACCGCCCACGCCGCAAGCGTAGCATGCGCTCCGCCCGTGAGAAAAAATAAATTTATGAAACAATTATTGTATCAATTTATTGAAACAAGACTAAATTCCACACCAGTTTTAGATCAATTTATTGTAACAAGCTACGTATGAAATGTATTGAAAAGGGAAAGAATCGCTAATTATTTTTACACATCATGCATGAATGGTGTAGCCTTTTTCGTAGATGCATGCATGTAGGCATGCAAGTCAGTGGTGAAGTGACACGATCTGTGCACAGTGCAGCACTGACGTGAAAAGACCGCAAGAAATAAGCGTGGAGTAGAAAGAATGCGTGTCAGGTGACCCGTACCGCTGATGGCAGGAAACTGAGAAACGGATGCACTTAAGCACCAACGCGAATCTCAAATTATTGGACGGTAGATAGTACTCCCCCCAACTCGTACAGGCCAAGGACGCCCCAGCAAAGCTTCCTCGTGCTGCCAGCTGCCACTGTAGCAAGTCGTCGGCCTCCTCTCTCTGCATTGCCGTTCCATTGTATTTCATTGAGATCGTGTTGCTTGGCTGGTTGATAGTCAATTTGTTAGGTATATAAACTGCTATATTTTCGTTTAGGAGAGCGAGGTGGTACTATTAACGCCCCTGGGCATAGAATCGAGCCAACAGCGAGAAAGCTAAGCCGGTCAAGCGATTGGGCATGTGGACAATCGTAGCTCCCACAAAAGGATCAAACTGAGTCCAAGTTCAGGTGACGCGATGCGTGCAAGCGAAAACTTTTTTTTGACTTTTAGGTGACATAGGTGGATAATTATTCTCAGTTTTGTAAGGGTAAACTGTCTAGAAAAATGTTGGACCGGGAGTATATATATATATATATATATATATATATATATATATAGATTAATAAAATGTCTAAAAGGAGGGCTGGAGTTTTGGCTCCCGGGTCCAGATGGACCTGTTATCTGAACCATCATTCCGTATACCAAGATTGTTGATTTAGTCAGAATTGAATGAGCTAGCTGCAACAGTTATAGGAGAATACAGTGTCAGTTGGGCATACGATCGTACCTGGGGCCCGCCCGCATGCGGTGTGACAATAACGTGCGTGATGGCGAAGAAACCTGGACGGAGACGGAGGTCTGACAGCGATGACCTGGACCCACGGAACAGGATGCTGGCGGCTACCTGAACCACAAAAACATGTTGTCATTTTTTGGTAAACCAAGTGATGCGTGGGTTCTAGATCTGACCGCTGTAAAATTAATTTCGCCCCAGCATAGGGTTGAGGAGGCTGCCAAATAGCTCTCCAAGAACAGCGGCTCTTGAAGAAGGTTTGGTCTCCAGTGAATCCTGCAGTGCGTAAGCAGGCGACAAGAGGTGTACAGCGTCGAAGACAGGCGGAGATCGCAGCTTCATCAGCTACCGCAGGCAAGATGGACTTCACCTGGATCCAGTGAGCAGGTTCGTTTGAGCTAAAATTTTTGGTCAGGGGGCTACCAGCTCTTATCTTGTCCAACCTTTGACCGGCCCGCTTATGTTCTCCTCCATTTTCAGTTTGGATATCTGCGAGGGAGACAATAGGGCTGCCGCGATTGGTACATCGACAGGAGAAGAGGACGAGTGCATCCATATCGGGTCGGTTGAGCCGGATCAATTGGTGTTTGGCATTGTGCAAGCTCTGGCCTGTGAGGGTGAAAAAGAAGCTGCCGGCCAAGTGGACTCCGCACTGTCAACTATGAAAAATAATCCACAATCTCCGTGGTGGACAAAGAGGGTACAGTTTATACCTGAGAAATTAGCTGATTATCAAGACATAGCAGCACCAAGGGCCACCCGATGACAGATAGGATCGAACCAACATATACTCTTCATGGACTCCGCCGCAAAAAGCGGAGAGCCGTTTGGACGACGAGGTGGGCCATTCTAGGCGCTCGCTTCCGACTCCGACGAAGATGATCTTCCAGATTCGTCGCCGTTGGATACCTCGCCGATTCAACACCAAAATCGTTGTCCTACCTATGCAGGACTCTGACTATGGTCCCTTGCGATCTCAGTCTGGAATCCTCGGCGACATTGCGGAGAAAGGAAGAAAAGAGGTGGAGACAACGGCTGATGACTACCGATCTGCGAGTCAATCAACACTCGGATCAATCACAGGTCGTTGTCCTAATCCTGTGTTTGTAGGAACGTCGAACAGGAACAAATCGGTGGTTTTGTCACCGTCCACTTTCATGCTCAAGTCTTTCGATCCGAAGGAATGGACCCTGATTCAGCGAAAAAGAAGATCGTTAGCAATAAACATACGTATGGCCAATCGTCAACGAAGTAATCTGGCGCACTCGCAGGAATCATCTATGGTAATTTTTTCAAATTTTCAACGGACGATGTGTCCGCGTTTGCCTCCCCGTTCTGCGTCGATGAGTCGTGATGGTTCAATCGCGGATTCGGTTTCCTCGACTCTGTTTCCCCGCAATGTTGTTGTGGCCCAGAGGATCAAGGCACAAAAAATAAAACCCTATAGACAAACTGCGGGAGGATTACGTCGCCTCCTAGGTTTCATCTGGCAAAAACAATCTCGGGCGGCGGCGCTCGTGGTACCTGGCGATCACGCTGCTGTGATGACGAACCATGGTGGCAACGGTAACCGCGGTCGCGGTCAAGGTGCTGGCGGCGGACCTGGTGACGGTCGTGGGCAAGGCGCTGGCGGCGGCCGTGGTGACGTTCATGGGCAAGGCGCTGGTGGCCCTGATGAGGGTCACTGGGACAACTCTGGTTGTTTCTACTAGGGTGGCCCGAGTGGGACTGCTGGAGAGGATGATGTCAGGGGTTTTCAAAGGAATTTTAGTGGCTATGATGCTAGACAGCAAGGTTTTGCTGGGGGTCAGGCCGGCTTCAATATAGGAGCTGGTTTTGATGGAGGTCCGTGTCGCTTCAACAATGGTGCGGCACTTCAACGTGGCTATCCCAGGAGGATGTATGGTAGCGGGAGCAGTCATTGCGAGTTTGTTAAGAATGCAGCAGCAGCAATTGCAAAATAGTTTGCTGCGTAGGTTGGAAATTTGAACAATTCATCATCTGATCCTACTTGATACTTGCGAGCATATCTATAATTTTTTATGTTTTATGCTTGGTTTATATCTACTTTTTTATGTTTTGCTCATACTTTGGAGTACTTTTTATACACTTTCTTGACTAACCTATTAACAAGATGCCACAGTGCCAGCTGCCTGTTTTCTGCTGTCTTTGGTTTCAGAAAAGTCAGAAAATGAAAATTTTCGAAATTGACCGGGACAAAAGTCAAAGTCAATATTTCACCGAGGGGGACACGGAGCCAGCATACGAGACGGAGAGGGGCCAGAGGCCGGCCACACCAGCTGGCCACGCGGCCAGGCCTGGCCCGCACCAGGAGGTGGTGTGGCTGCCTAGGGCACCACCCCGGCCTCGCCTTTTGCCTATATATTGCCTTCGATACAGAAACCCTAAGTATCCGATCAAAAATTCACGAAAGAGTCTGTAGTGCCGTTATCTCCATCCATAAATCGGGAGGGATCTGAAGCTCTTCCCGGCACCCAGCCGGAGGGGAGAATTCACCTGTAGGCCTTTTTCATCACCATGCCTGCCTCCCGTATGATGTGTGACTAGTTCATCCTTGGACTACGGGTCCATGTAATAACTAGCTGGTTGGTTCTTCTTCTTTGTGCTACCATGTTTAGATCTTGTGAGCTCCGTTCATGATCAAGATCATCTATTTGTAATCCTACATGTTGTGTTTGCGAGAATCCGATGGATATTGAGATGCTATTTCAGATTGATTATTGATTCTATCATGTCTTTGTTATTTGTGATCTTGCATGCTCTCGTTGTTAGTAGATATCTTGGCCGAGTAGATGCTAGCAACTTGAAAAGGGAGTATTTATGCTCGATAGTGGGTTCATGTCTCTAGTAATCTGGGGAAGTGATAGAAATCTCTAAGGTACTAGATGTCCTGTTGCTACTAGGAAGAAAACAACAATCATTTGTTCATAGAACAATCATATTGTTTACTTTACACGCAATGAATAATGCAATTATCTATTGCTTGCAACCACTACAAAGAATCTGGCTATATATGACCCTCTATTTTGGTCACAGAATCGTCATAATAGTCCGTTTATGACGATTCTATGACGATTTTGAGATCGTTGAAAGCTGGGCGTCGCAAATGAACTATAACGACGATTTTAATGAAATCGTCATAATCGTCTATGATGATATTGGGTCGTCATAACTGTTATGACGATCCGATATTGTCATGGGAAAACTGGCATGGCCAGGTCAAATCCAGTCCGACGTGGCATGAAATCAGCCCAGTCCATATCTGCTATTTATATGGGCCAAGCCCAACAACTTGGTCAATTAATTTTTGTGTCAATTCAGTTGATTTGTTGGGCCAAGCCCAACAAGTTGGCCGTCTTTATTTTCATGGCCTTTTCCTTTTAAAGATTCGTTTCTTTTTTATTTTCAACCATTTTATGAAATTATACACCTCTCTAGTCTAAAATTGTGTGGACCGAGGTCTTTTTATAGCCCATCTAGCATTTATTTCATTTTAGACAAAAAACAGTAAACATCAAATATTTACTTATGCATAGGCCAAATAATATTATTTTTTATGAATGATGACCAAATTTAGATCAATAATACACTCAGGACATATTTGACATCACCCAAGAATATAAAACAGCTACAAACGTACACTAGTATATTACAACCATGGAAAACTGCAAGTATGTACATCTCGAGCCACTTGCTACATGAACTGTACAATCATGTGAGCAAAACCCGCATCAGTCGTCTGCCTTCTTTGAACTTCACTCTGGAGCTCATGTAAGATCACACCACAATATATTTGGTAGCAACAATAGAACACGTGAGATAATATGAGTAAAGTACCTAACAGTAAGTTATGCAAAGAACAAATGGGCATGTTTCTGGACATTAAATAAAGCACTATCCTAGCCCACATAAACAATACATTACTTTATTTTCAGTTGCAACAGGGTTTCAAATGTTCACAACATGAAAAATGGACCTTTTCTATGTTACTAAATAGATCAGTCCCTAACGATACTTGCAGCTGCTTATCAATCTCTACAGCTGCTTATCAGAAATGTTCGCTCTAGATTTCGCAATCTCTCTTACATTGGTAATTATGTTAATTCAATAGTGAATATAATTCCATCGCAACACAAATAGCAGAGGTTGCTGCCTAATAACTCCAGTATAAAAAAATTAGAAACTACAACAGTAGTTTGCATGTGTTCAAAAAAGAACAACCAATGTCATCCCAAAGAAGAAAACATGCCGACACCGCATATATTGTAACAGTAGGAACAAGAATGATGCCGAAGAGAAAAACAACCGTAGGTGGTAACTACAGACTACTAAGGAAATAACAGAAACATTAGTGAATTGAAATAAAAAATGTACGAATGCCCGATTTTCTACTATACACGTTACCGCTATGCAATCAATAGAACAACTATTTCATCAGATTTCAGAGGCCACACAGGGCAATGACCGTTCAGATCTTGTCAAGACCACACCGAGCGGATGGATCAAACAGATCACATCTCGCTCTGCCAAGGCATACACACAAACAACCAAGGGAGGGGTGGGGAAACTCACCAGTTCGATGAGATGGTCACGGGACCTGTACTGCGAAAGGGGGCTTGTTTCAAAAGTGTCTAGCATCCGCTGGTGCGACTGGTTTCCTTCTGCTTTGAACTGACCTAGCAATTCCACAAAACAACATAATAAAAAGAGGCTGGGATAGATATGGTAAAGCGGTATGAGTACCTATGTAAAAGATTAGCTTTAATGAAATCATGACTCGATGAGCAAGACAGTCAAAAACTATATGACACAGATCATGTTATATAATAGAGATCAAATCGACATACCACTGATATGATAATAACAAGATCATCCTAAGAGTATGATCTTCTACTGATAACTTCTTTAGTGGAAATTTGACATAAATGAAATAAGGATCATATTTAAGTATTCTCAAGTTGATATTTTACTTGTTATTTGCAGTAGCATGTACCAGTTGATGAATTTATACAACAATATACAGTTCTACACTGATGTTTTACAATCTACACAAGCATGTACCAAAATCCAAATATATACTATAGTTTGTGGTCCATGGAGAAATTTCAAGGCGTGCTAACTTCATCGTCACAGCATCCAGCATGTCACAGCGTGCAGCATGTCAACTTTCTATACCTATTCAAGTAAAGGGAGGATCTCAGTGCAGTTCATATATGATGCAAAGCTAGCTAAGGATTTCCAAGCAGTCCTAAAAAGATTTCAGAAAACTGAACTTTCAGCGGTAGATAGAGAAGCTGCATATGCACCGTTTATCGGCCAAGTATAGGAATATGCATGCTCCAATTAACTAACAGTAATGAGCTAGAACATCATAAACATCAGAATTGTGTTCTTGGAGTCCTAGCAAACAAACAAGAGTGCATAAACTAAAGTGAACTATCAAACAAAATTACCATGCAGCCAATATCAGGAACAACTGTAACTCTTTTTAGTATAATTTGATGGAGCCTGCAGCACATTTTTAGCAACCGAATTGTGTTCTTATACCCTTAATAAGATCCTTCTACCAAAAAATCTTTGGGTCTATGTAACTCTTGCAAATGCCACATAAACATCTATGTATCTCTTGCAAATCATTTATCTTACCTCAGGATTGTTTTCGGCTTGATGAAAAAAATCTATATATCTAACCACTATGTTGATTTGACATTTGGAATGAATAGGAGTTTCTTGCCAAACATTTCGAATCATCTGCAGCCTGCAGCACAACCACAAAAAAATCGCAGAAGAAGGGGAGGGAGAGGTGGAAACCTTACCCGAGAGGCGTCGTTCTCCTTGTCTGCGAGACCCTCCTGGACACACCCAGAGCAGCGTCTCCCTCCACCCCCTTTCCAATGGCTGCTGAAAGTTCAGCCACCCAGCGCACTCCACTCCTCCATGGTCGCAAGGATGCGGCACCCTTCTCGTGCCACCGCTGGTGCGAGAAACCCTAGAAGAGAGGAAAACGGTAAGGAGAGGAGGAGGAGGCAGAAATGGAGCACACCAAGAGAGGGAGTTGAGGAGGATGCTCACCCTTCTTCCTAGGCGGCCGCCACGCTCGTGGTCAGGGAGGGGCCTCGACATGGAGAATCGACGCCTCGACCTGGAGCCATCCACCACGTGCTATACCTCCTCCGGATCCACTCCTCCGCCGGATCCTCCCCTCTAGCAGCTGCTCCTTTCCTCCCCTCCGCCGCCGGTTCCTTTCCTCGTCGGATCTGTTGGGAGACAAGCATTGTGGAGGGAGGACGAGGGGCACGCGATGCTGATGATGAGGGCGTTGTTCATGTCCGCCGCTGCCACTGCGGTGTGGATCCGCCCAAGGATAGGGTGGCTGTGGTGTGGATCCGCCCGAGGATAGGGTGGCTGCGGTGTGGATCCGCCGAAGGAGAAGATCGGGATCTGCGTCCAAGGCGACGGCACAGGCGTTGGAGGAACAGAGAAGGGAAGGGAAGGAAGTGTGGGACTACGGCGGGCTAGGGTTTGGTGGACTTGGGCGCATGCGTCGTTGTGTCTTTCTTTGGTGGATCGAAAGAGGTCGGGTCGTCGGATCGGCGGGGCCTTGACGGTCGAGATTGGTTTTAACTGGTGATCCGCTCTTGTTCGTTTCTTGTTCTTTGGTTGGCTCGAAAATTGTGAGAGAGGCCTCCGTGGGATTGAAATTTGGGTGATATACCTTTTGGATAAAAATATATATATAAGCAAATGTGTAATTTTATTTAGTACATTTGTTTGCAAATGGGTAATATATCAAAAATGTAAGACTATATCACTAATATAAACAATATATCTCTATCACACTCTGCATCCTCTCTCAGTAAAATCATCGCCATGGTCGAGCATCCGCGACAACGAGTCTAGTATCTTCACCCAATGCATCTTGGAATACTAGACCACCTTACATGCACAGTGTTTCAATCAGGGTATCTCAAACCTTTCCGTCCATCCGTCGTAAAAAAGACAAATGTCTATCGAATCGGCAGGAAGTGGGTCTGATTTGAATTACAGGTACATGATCCAATGCCCATTATTTTTTGAAAAATTGTTTTTTAGACTCACAATATCATGTTTCTTCAGAGATCCAGTGCAAGTTTAGCGAGACTCGTCCTATAGCTAAGAACCTTCATGCCCGCCTTTTGACCATAGTTTGAAATGGGCATAAAAAATTCAAAAAAAGTCTGATCAATGCAAATCCTTCGCGTGGCATCTTATTATGTGACATACTTTCAAGGAAAAATAACCAACTTGGTATATTGCAAGTGTCTCAAAAAAACCTTCACAGAAATGGCCTATCATGTCTGAGGTTTCATGGCTTTCGGGCCAAACGACCAGTGTTATGGCCAGAATCGCGGCATAGTTTGTGATAATGTGTCTATATTGTGCACCCATGTGTATCATGAGATAGAGCACAATGTTGCAGGAGGAAGTTTTTCTTTTCGTCGGACGGAAAATCCATTTTCTATTTTCTGAGTGCAAAAAATGGGGTGTTTTGTGAACCAACCACCAAAGGACAGTTTTAGAATACTACCACCATATTTTTCAAAAATATTAGACCACCTTACATGGACAATATCCCAACCGAGGTATCTCAAACCTTTCTGTCTACCCCTGGCAAAAAAGACTAATTCCTGCTGAATCGGTAGGAAGTGGGTCCGATTTGAACTACAGGTACATTATCTGATGCCCATGATTTTTCGAAAAATCATTTTTAGACTCGCAATACGATATTTCTTCTCAAATCCAATGCAAGTTTAGCAAGGCTCGGCCCCTAGATAAGAACCTTCATGCCCGCCGTTTTGACCATAGTTTGAAACGGGCATAAAAAATTCAAAAAAAGTCTGATCAATGCAAATCCTTCGCGTGGCATCTTATTATGTGACATAGTTTTAAAGAAAAATACCCAACTTGGTATATTGCAAGTGTCTCAAAAAAACCTTCTAAAATGACCTATCATGTCTGAGGTTTTATGGTTTTCGGGCCAACGACCAGTGTTATGGCTAGAATCGCGGCATAGTTTGTGATAATGTGCCCATATTGTGCACCCATGTGTATCATGAGATGGAGAACAATGTTGAAGGAGGAAGTTTTTCTTTTCGTCGCACGGAAAATCTATTTTCTATTTTCTGAGCGCAAAAACGGAGCGTTTTGTGAAGCAACCACGAAACGACAGTTTTAGAATACTACCACCATATTTTTCAAAAATAGTAGACCACCTTAGAATGGACAATATCCCAACCGAGGTATCTCAAACCTTTCCGTCCACCCCTAGCGAAAAAGACAAATTCATGCTGAATCGGTAGGAAGTGGGTCCGATTTGAACTACAGGTACATTATCTGATGCCCATGATTTTTCAAAAAAATCATTTTTAGACTCGCAATATGCTATTTCTTCTCAGATCCAATGCAATTTTAGAAAGGCTCGGCCCTTAGCTAAGAACCTTCATGCCCGCTGTTTTGACCATAGTTTGAAACGGGCATAAAAAATTAAAAAAAAGTCTACTCAATGCAAATCCTTCGTGTGGCGTCTTATGATGTGACATAGTTTGAAGGAAAAATACCCAACTTGATATATTGCAAGTGTCTCAAAAAACCTTCTCACAAATGACATATCATGTCTGAGGTTTCATGGCTTTCGGGCCAAACGACCAGTGCTATGACTAGAATTGTGGCATAATTTGTGATAATGTGCCCATATTGTACACACATGTGTATCATGAGATGGAGAACAATGTTGCGGGAGGAAGTTTTTCTTTTCGTCGCACGAAAAATCCATTTTCCATTTTCCGAGCGCATAAAACAGGGTGTTTTATGAAGCAACCACCAAATGACAGTTTTAGAATGCTACCACCACATTTTTCAAAAATAGTAGACCATCTTATATGTACAATATCCCAACAGGGGTATCTCAAACCTTTCCGTCCACCCCTGACGAAAAAGACAAATTCCTGCCGAATCGGTAGGAAGTGGGTCCGATTTGAACTACAGGTACATTATCTGATGCCCATGATTTTTTGAAAAAATGATTTTTAGACTCGCAATATGCTATTTCTTCTCAGATCCAATGCAAGTTTAGCAAGGCTCTCCCCTAGCTAAGAACCTTCATGCCCGCCTTTTTGACCATAGTTTGAAATGGGCATAAAAAATTAAACAAGGTCCGATCAATGCAAATCCTTCGCGTGGCGTCTTATTATGTGACATAGTTTCAAGGAAAAATACCCAACTTGGTAATTGAAAGTGTCTCAAAAACATCTTCTTAGAAATGACCTATCATGTCTAAGGTTTTATGGCTTTCGGGCCAAACGACCAGTGTTATGGCTAGAATCATGGCATAGTTTGTGATAATGTGCTCATATTGTGCATGCATGTGCATTTCGGGATGGTGAACAATGTTGTAGGAGGAAGTTTTCCTTTTCGTCGCATGAAAAACCATTTTCCATTTTCCATGCGCAAAAAACGGGACGTTTTGTGAAGCAACCACCAAATGACTATTTGAGAATGCTACCATTCCATTTTTAAAAAATAGTATAGCACCTTACATGTACAAATATCCCAACCGGGGTATCTCAAACATTTCCTTCCACCCCTGGCGAAAAAGACAAATTCCTGCGGAATCGGTAGAAAGTGAGTCTGATTTGAACTATAGGTACATGATCTGATGCCCATGATTTTTTGAAAAAATAATTTTTAGACTCACAATAAGCTATTTTCTTCAGAGATCCAATGCAAGTTTAGTGAGGCTCAACCCCTAGCTAAGAACCTTCATGCCCGCCATTTTAATTCAAATCGCTAATTTTAAAATTACATTTTAAATTATGATATTGTCCCTACTGTAAAATAATGTGGGATTAGTAAATGAACTATTTTGAAATAATCAAAGCATTAATAATTAACACCCTAAGATAATCTATTGAGTTCTATAAAAAATTAGAGATGAAAATAAATATTTTGGACATCTTACAAAAAAGATACAAAAGAATAATGAAAAAAAGAAAAAAGAAAAAACTATCCTAACCGGACAAGCCGAGCTGGCCCGGGACCTAATCTACCGGGCGCCTAGGACCAGGTCGGCCCAGGCAGACACCACGGTCCTCCTCCCTTACTAGGCCGGCCCAAGCGGATCCGCGGTCCGTCTCCCTTCCCGGGCTGTAGAAAAAAAGAATCTTCGGACTCTCTATTAAGTGTGCACACGGAAATGAATCACAAGCATGCTTGTGTCCTGGTGGTTGGGTTCGCTGGAAGCGTGAACCAAGGGCGCGGGTTCGATCCCCTTGCCGAGCTCTTTTTATCATTTAATTCCATTCTGAATGTTGCCAACATGTCTAGGCAAGGATAGGTGGGTCTAGGGAGGCACGACACATAGACACGTTACTAGGCATATGGACAACTTATATTAGCACATGGATATACACATATATAAAAGCTGACACATAGATATGCCACGTAGACATTATTGCTGATGTGGCCAATTAATCAATTCAATGTATCGTATTTTAGACGACATGAATATTTAAATTGGTCATAATGGGGTATAAATAGGGCTCTAAGTTGTATCCTGAAGGTTATGACGATTTCTTATGCTAAAATTACGATGATTTTGACCCAAATCGTCGTAATTCTATAGGATTTTGACCTCTCCAAGCAGCCTATGACCATCTCATGCCAAATCGTCATAGATCTGTGACGATTTCATTTCCCGTCACTATGAGAAGGTCACAAGTCAACACATTTCTTGTAGTGAACTTAATACTGGAGGGGGTTCGGATGATCACCTAAAGGTGGATTATTAGTCATAGATACAGTTGGATTACTATCTATGTATAATGATGTAATGCCTAATCAAATCTCATAGGAGTCAAGATGATTAGTATATGCATGTATGCTTTCTCGATGTTTGTTAATTGCCCAGCTGTAATTTATTCACCCAACTTGTCATCTATCTTAAGGAGAACCACCACTAGTGAACTATGGACTCCGTTCCTTTCTTTTACCATCAATCTACAACTGTTTACTGTTTTCTGTTTACTCGCTGCAAGCTATTACTTTCTTCCACACGATACGTTTAATCCTTTGTTTTCAGCAAAACCGGTGAGATTGACAACCTCACTGTAAGTTGGGGGCAAAGTTCTATAGTTGTGTTGTGCAGGATTCCAAGTTGGAAACAACATCTTGGAGGTGTTTCCTTGATCCTACTGGTTCGATAACCTTGGTTTCATAACTGAGGAAAACTTACTGCTGTGCTCATCATACCTTCCTCTTGGGGTTCCCCAATGAACTCGATATCAACCACGAGTCAGCAAGTACTTTTCTAGCACGGTTGTCGGGGAGTCAAGGACATCTTCACAAGGGGATTCCCTCATAACCAATCTCTTTACTTTGTTGTTTTTGTTTTTCTTAGTTTATTTTTGCTTTGTTTGCTTGTTTCTTTATCAAAAACACACAAAAATAGTTGTTCTAGTTTGCTTTCTTTATTAAAAACCAAAAAAATTAAGTCTTTCTGTAGAAATTACCTCTTTCTTAGCTCACCATGTTGATCCCTAAGTTCACCCTGAAAGACCTTTCAGTAGGTAGTGACTCGATAATTGGAAAAGATAATATTAAAGAATTGTTTAATCATGTTAGTAAGCATGCGGATACTAAGGATAGATCCCTTGTAGAACTTACTCCAAATTATGAAATTGTTGCAGCTTCTTTATTTCACATATTGGAAGCTAGGTTTGTTAACCTTAACCTCTTAATGCAAGTAATGTTTCTTAAACTTAAAGAAATTGAGGACCCTGGAAAGAGAGATTTTATTCTAAAAACTTTTCTTAAGGAATTCTATGATGTTGCCAAGGAAGCTAGAAAAGTCTTTGATCATTTTAATATGCTAGGATCATGCGTAGATGTTATTGGTACACGAGAAAAGATGAACACAACCGAACCTAATGGGGAGGAAATTAAGATACCAATACCTTTCAAACTTGTAGCAATGCATGAAGCCATAGAAAAGAATCTTGATTGGATTGTTCCTGAAAACCCGTTTGATGAAAATAGTGAACCCAAGAGCATTGAGAGAGGATCCTCTAAAACTTATTTGGATGAGATACCTTGCTTTGTTGAAGATATTTTTGGTATCAATCTTAATTCTTCTTCATTTGAGAATACTTGATCCTTTTTCTTGCTTCTTATGCCTAACTTAAAGGCGTTAAATAAAAGTACTTATTGGGAGATAACCCAAAAGTTTCAGACGAGTCTTGGAAGTTATTACCTATGTAACAACTGATCCTTATCCTTTTTATTTGCTTTTTGTGCCAAGAGTAACCTCTAATGAGAGAGAAGTAATGCTTGGGAAACTTGCTGTCCCGAAACAGATTTTTGTGCTTCACTGTAAAAATTCGTGTAAAATCTCTGTACATTGTTTTGAGGCATGAAATCTTCTTATTCTGTCCCAGGTTGTTATCTAACTTTCGTTAGTTCAACACTTTTCAATTTGAGCAACAGAAGGTCTTCGAAATAAAATATTTTTACCTGCTGGTCTGTTTTGACAGATTTCTGCCATTATTTGCATTTGCTTATTGTTCATTCCTTTTTGGGTTCTTTCTGGGGAATTGAGATTTTTGAGGGAAGTACTACAGTATCTTGTGTTTTATTGGAAGTTTATTGGTGTTTAAACTGAACCCAAAGACTTATTATCTTGAGTACAGTAATGTTGCTAATAAAGATTGTGTGAAGTTTTGTATGAAGGAAAAATTTCAGGTGTATGGAGAGAATGATGTAATGAGATGAAGAATGGACTAAATCTCAAGCTTGGGGATGCCACCCATGTCACCCCAAGAAATATCCAAGAAGTACAAGCGTCCAAGCTTGGGGATGCCCAAGGCATCCCCTTCTTCATCAATGAAAATCTCAGGTTTCTTCCAAACACTTCATTTTTATTGTTTCATGCACAATTGTGTTGTTCTTAGAGCGTCTTTATTTTTGTTTTCATTTTCTTGGTTTGCTTAGTTTGCTTGAATAAATTGGTTGGACCCCCTCTTTCATACATTAGTTTTCAAATAGTTTGGTTTGGATTGGAAACGAGTAGGAAAAGTTCATGCTCAAGTGGTAAAGAGAGCTTGTTTTTGACTATGGCATATGCTTTGTCATGTCATGCTTGATATTGTTTTGGCTTTATGCTTAGTAATTTTTGCTGTATCATGACATGTTATAAACAATTGAGATTGCGTAATGTGCCATGAAAGAAGCATGCGTTGTTTTAGCATATTAAAGCACAGTATTGTGGTATTCTCCTTTGATGATTTATTTGGGTTGACTTGGCGCATGCTCACACCATGTTATGACTATCCCAAGTCACCATAGCCTTTATGATCCTTTAGTTTTCGGCTTGTAATATCACTTTATGCTTTAATTAATGATGTTTTGTCGCTTTGCATGATTATGGACATTATTGCTCTCTTAGTTGGTCGCTCCCAGTCTTTTGCTAGCCTCCATAACCAAGTATGAGTTCCACTCATGCATTCAACTCCAAATAAAACCAAGTTATTCCAAAGAGTCAGCCATACCTACCTATTAGTATTTGCTATTCCAAGTATATCATGTTTTTATCTACCTTTCGAATTAAACTTGTTATGAGAAAACTAGTGATTAAAGCTCTCACAAACTTGATGGCGCACTTTACTTTTCTTTCCTCTAATAAACTTGAACCATTGTGTCATCTATGTTGTATATGCTTGCACTTATATGTTGGGGATTAGCAGAACCATGCTGTCATGGGGAATGGTTTCAACATTGCACTTGTACTTTGTACCTAGTTGATATCATGCTCTTTTGTCTATGGATGTCGTCGGTGTGAAATGAAAGGGGAGCTTGTAAGTCCATGGAGTTATGTATGTGTGTTAGAGAAATGCCTGGGCCACCGGTCTAATCCATGCCTAATCATGGTGGAAACCTGCAGCATAACCATAATGAGCAATCTATGAAGCATTCTTCTTATAAAAAAAGAGATAGAGATTGAGAAAAAGAGAAAAATAAAAAAGAAGATGAGAAAAGAGGAAAGAGAGAAAAAAGCACCATTTTCCCATGGTAAATAAGAAGATTGTTGAGATGCTCGTTGTCTTCTTGCCTTGTCATTTTGATATGGGGATTCTTCCATATCATCGGGCAAGGGGTACCCCGTTGGCGGTTCTCTATGATACACATGTACTTACTATGACAAGAACTTACCGGTAACTAAACTTGAGTAGCATGAGGAGCGACCCTTGTATTCAAGGGACATGAGATTTCCAACTTATACTTTGTCAAGCATATACTCCATAGTTTGTTCACTTTAACCTTAATCACTTCAAGATGCTTATGATAGGGGCAATGAGAGTTGAAAGCTAATAAGTACCATAATTTTTTGAAGCTCCTTATGAAACTTGAATCCCTGCTTCCTTCTATGAAGGCCTTTCTTTTACTTTTATGTTGAGTCCCCATCTTCTATCTTTATGCACCGATTGAGAGAGCATAGTGGCCATTCTTAGTTTAATGTGCATTGTCCCAAGACTTGTTGATTAATGCATAACTTTGATATTGCTTGTTCTTAAACTATTTGTATCTAGACACCCTTATGAACTTTGAAGGTGTCCTATGCATTTATGTTTTCCTACTCCATGAGGGACAAGCTGAATGCCACTATGCTATGTTTTATTTATGTGAAACAAACAAACGTCTTGCAAAGCATTGTTATTCATGAATCTTTTGTTTGTGCCTTTTCATGTTACAACATAGTTGCTATGTCTTATTGTTAGAACTTTATCTTTCATGCTACGTTGAAATACTATGATCCAAGCTATCAATGTTTTACAAATACTTTTATCAAGTTTATGATGGTGCATGTCACCTCAAAAATTCTTCTTTCTTTTTATCACTTACCTACTCGAGGACGAGCAGGAGTTAAGCTTGGGGATGTTGATACGTTGCAAACGTATCTATAATTTTTTATGTTACATGCTTGGTTTATATCTACTTTATTATGTTTTGCCCACACTTTGGAGTACTTTTTATACACTTTCTTGGACTAACCTATTAACAAGATGCCACAGTGCCAGCTGCCTGTTTTCTGCTTTTTTGGTTCCAGGAAAGTCAGAAAATGAATATTCTCAGAATTGGACGGGACAAAACCCAAAGTCAATATTTCACCGAGGGGGACACGGAGCCAGAATACGAGATGGAGAGGGGTCAGAGGTTGGCCACACCACCTGGCTGCGCGGCCAGGCCTGGCCCGCGCTAGAGGGTGGTGTGGCTGCCTAGGGCACCCCCTCGGCCTCCCCTTTCGCCTATATATTGCCTCCGATACAGAAACCCTAAGTACCCGATCGAAAATCCATGAAAGAGTCTGTAGCCACTGTCATCTCCATCCCTAGATTGGGAGGGATCTGAAGCTCTTCCCGGCACCCTGTCGGAGGGGAGAATTCACCCTGGAGGCCTTCTTCATCACCATGCCTGCCTCCGGTGTGATGCGTGACTAGTTCATCCTTGGACTACGGGTCCATGTAGTAGCTAGATGGTTGGTTCTTATCCTTTGTGCTACCATGTTTAGATCTTGTGAGCTCCATTCATGATCAAGATCATCTATTTGTAATCCTACATGTTGTGTTTGCGGGGATCCGATGGATATTGAGATGCTATTTCAGATTGATTATTGATTCTATCATGTCTTTGTTATTTGTGATCTTGCATGCTCTCTGTTGTTAGTAGTTATCTTGGCTGAGTAGATGCTAGCAACTCCAAGAGGGAGTATTTATTCTTGATAGTGCGTTCATGCCTCTAGTAATCTGGGGAAGTGACAGAAATCTCTAAGGTACTAGATGTGATTTTGCTACTAGGGAGAAAACAACAATCCTTTGTTCATAGAACAATCGTATTGTTTACTTTACACGCAATGCGTAATGCAATTATCTATTGCTTGCAACTTAATACTGGAGGGGGTTCGGATGATAACTTGAAGGTGGATTATTAGTCATAGATGCAGTTGGATTATGGTTTATGTATAATGTTGTAATGTCCAATCAAATCTCATAGGAGTCAAGATGATTAGTATATGCATGTATGCTTTCTCGATGTTTGTCAATTGCCCCGCTGTAATTTGTTCGCCCAACTTGTCATCTATCTTAAGGAGAACCACCACTAGTGAACTATGGACCCCGGTCCTTTCTTTTACCATCAATCAACAACTGTTTACTCTTTTCTGTTTACTTTCTGCAAGCTATTACTTTCTTCCACACAATATGTTCAATCCTTTGTTTTCAGCAAAACCGGTGAGATTGAAAACCTCACTGTAAGTTGGGGGCAAAGTTCTGTGGTTGTGTTGTGCAGGATTCCAAGTTGGAAACAACACCTTGGAGGTGTTTGCTTGCTCCTACTGGTTTGATAACCTTGGTTTCATAACTGAGGGAAACTTACTGATGTGCTCATCATACCTTCCTCTTGGGGTTCCCCAACGAGCTCGATATCAACCACGAGTCAGCACTACTGTTGCCAACGGATGTCTTCAAGTGCACAGATTGTTTGTACCTAGTTTTGAAGTATAGATATCGATCCCACAGGGAGCCCGAAGGTAAGTGTTTATGGGTGAAGTCTCTGTCACACCCGAAGTTAACACAGGTCTTCGAGTGAATTGACTGCAAGTGTTGAAATAAGAATGGGGTTTTGATTAAATGAGATGTATTTAAATAGAACTAAAATATAAACTTCAGAAATATAAAGCATAAAAGTAAAGAACGACTTGGTTGTTTGTTATTTCCTACTGATGGCATAAGAAGGCGCGGGGAGATTCAGTTCATGGTGATAGTGACTATGCCAGATGGACAAATAAAAAATGTAACAATTATAGTCTTATAAATATATGTGTAGGCGAGCAACCAATAATTAGCCGGAACTCCTCTTGGTAGATTGCATCCGAACTTCAATAATCCTACTATCCTATTACCAAAACCATGATCAGACACTAGACGATTAAGACCCTTCAGGTCGCTTAGAGATTAAGCTCCTTGGATCGGACTAATACAATAAGCACAGTGGTTCCTCGTTATGCTCGAGTCTACTAGTTTTCCATTGATATCCCCGTGTCACCCGGGGGTCGCTGGTCCACTAGCAAACAAGATCTTATCTATGGAGAACAAAACATCATGTTGTTTGGGCCCTTAATTGGACAACAAGCATTAGGCATCCCACAGATAATCAAGCACACATAATATAATAATTAGAATCAATCACAAACTAATGGAAAATATATGAAGGCACATCACATCTCACCAATCCCCTACATCTCCCACTCCTAAGGGAATTACTCACACAGAGAGCAGAACGAATCATCGATATAATCAAATAAAGGGAATTCATCTTTATATTAACATGGAGATCCACAATAAGAATAAAAAATATCCAACACAATTCAAAATGGGAAGAAACAATCTCAATCCTAGTCTTACAAGGTGGAGATCCCTCTCTCTCTCTCAATACAAGTAGTGGCTATGGGGGTGTATTCGCTAGGAGATCGAAGATCGTGGAGCGAGATTTAGAACGTCTTCCCCTTCTTCTCCGGATCTCCTCTTTCTCCCTTCTGGATGGTATGGTGGCTGTTGTGTTGTGTTTTTGTTCTCCGTCCCTTCATGGAAGTTGTCCCTTTTGACAAGACAAAGGCGGCGACAACTATACGGTGGGAACTATATGGTCGGGAAAATATTCCCACCATATAGTTGCTCGTTAAAGCTTCTGTATGCTCCCCTTGAGTGCTTCCAAAGAGAGACTTGCTTGTTTTCTCCAGAATATTGTGTTTCTATAGTTAAAACCTTTTGTTGACATTCAGAACCCGAAACACACATTAAAAACCAAGTTTTCTTCGCCAGCGAAGTATTAGCGTTAGGTAAAACTAGAAAACAACCAAATCCGGTAGAAAACCATCAATAAAAGCCATAAAAATGTGTCATATCTCACAGCTATCAACTCCTCAAGCTTAGATGTTGCTTGCCCTCGAGTGACAAGGAAATAAGGAAGAATAGGAGAGATTCGAGACTGAACATAAAAGAACTTACAAGTTTGAATTAGTGTCAAATTGTTTTCTTCACAATCCCTGCAATCTTAAATATGATCATACAAGTATTCACAAGATTGCACTGAGTACACTTCCTAACCACGTATATCTCATTTAGCAAATAAATCATATGCCTAAGCAAGTGTCAAAAGTTTAGCTAGGAAAGTGAGACAAATTCTTTTGGTGTCTCTCTTCATCGAGAGATAAAAACTTTTTGTTCTTGTTTGTTTAATCAATTAAGAGTACTCAAGTTGGCACCAAAAAATTTAATTTAAGAACAACTCATCTACCCTCATGTCAAATTTTTAAGACTCTCAAAGTACCTTTTTCTTTCTTTTATCTTTCAAAAACTTCGGCTCTTTCATTCAGAAATCATGCCACTATTTTTAACATATTAATTGGGGTTGTGTTGTGCACTTGTGACCCTGCCAATAAATAATTGTTTGAGCAATAATGGGTTAGAGGAGTACTACAACTTCACTTGAAACATGAAACCATGAAGAGACTAAAAAATTTACCTGTCATAGCATTGTTGCTATAGACGTTTACATAACTTAATAGCCGAAATCAAGTAGTTTCCCACATTCAGATCGTTCGTTGGCCAGCGGAGTTAATAGTTCCTCATGGAGCACGACAGAGTTGTAATGACACGCGTAAAGCAATATCTTATGGTAATTATTATAAAAATTAGTGGCATAATCTCTACTACTTCGAAGCATCCATTTTATCAAACAATTTCATTCAAAGGTATTATCGAGTCTATTTATATTAATCTCAAATGGGATGGAGTAGTTCTAAAATCAAATTCTTTGAGCTAAACATGGACTCAAGTCATCTTTTAGATGCTTTTTCTTGTTCTAAAAATGTAGGAAGCATTTTTTTAACCAAGTTCATTGCTCATTGTTTCAAAGCTAAAAAGGAGACACTAGCAAAGGAATAGAATTTGTAGGATAACAAGCCAAGTGGGGAGTGACTCCAGTGCAAGCGGGTAAATAATTGTAGGATCAATTTAAGGTTAAAAGAGGATGATTAAAGGAATGTGATACCTTCTCTTGATTGCTTCGCTTCGTTCTCGTATTTGAGTCAAACCCCTTCTGTATTTCCATATTGCCAAGTCACCTGAAATTGAGCAATCTCTGAGAGAAACAAAGAAACGAACTTGCAAATAAAGTTGTAACTATTTTTTTGTATTTTTGGTTTAGGAATGCAAAACTGAAAATAAACATGCAAATTTGAAGAAATAAAATAAATCAAAAGAAGAAATAAAAACATGAATGCAGAGTTTGGAGGTTTTCAAACCTCCCCCAAGCTTAGGCTATTGCCAGGCTCAGTTGTTGCCATCATTTGGCGGCTGGTGAGAATACTGCTGGTAGTAGTCAGGGAAGTGGGGGCATGAAGTGACTGAAGTTGTGAGTCAAAGTACTCACATCTTCATGCACTTCTTGAAGAGTGTGGTCGATCTCCCCAACGCGCTGGTTGAGCTGTTGGAATTCCTGATAGGGGACGTAGTTGTACCCCTGCGGTGGCTGGTTGGGCCACGGGTCCCAAGCTCCCCCTTGCTGCTGTTGTTGTCCCTCCCAAGTAGGGTTGTGTCCATGCTCATCCTCCTGCTCATGCTCATCCTTATCCTGCTGGAGTTCAGCCATGATCTCCATCACTTGGTCCTTGGTGAGGATCCAAGTGTCCTTCTCCACAATCGAGAAGGCTTGGGGTAGGGCAACTGAACCTTCTCACCCTGTGCATCACCAAGATAACTGAATTGATATGCTCGGAGCCTCCGGTTAGCATGGTAAACACCAAGGAAGCCACAAGCAGTCAAATACTTGACGTCCGTGCGTTTGGAGCCGTCAACGGGTTGCATAACAGGTAGTATAATATTTAATGCATGGGCAAGGTGGGTTACCAATCCACCAATGCGAATATCACCTTTAGTCTTGTTGCTTTGGTGGCGAAGGTGCTGGATGAGTAGAGCTACAGGATTGGGGCTTGCGGCACAGTGGGAAAGATAGCCTTGGTGATCATTGCCATGTCCGCATTGGAAATGGAACCGATGTCACCTCTTCCAAGTAGTGTGTTGGCGAGGAACAAAGTGTAGTAGCGGATGGTTGGGTTCTGAATGGTGGACATCTTCTTCTGGTAAAATTGCCTGCCACCATTAACAGAAATAACCTCGCAAGTCTCTCCACTTGTGACGCTATAGAGGTTAGTAACAGTAGGCTCCTGATGACCCACAAGTATAGGGGGTGTATCGCAGTATTTTCGATAAGTAAAAGTGTCGAACCCAACGAGGAGCAGAAGGTGCTGGCTAGTGGTATGGATCATGAATTCTCTGCAAATACTTAGCAAATGGATTTTTAGGGGGTTTTGATAAAGCAAGGAAACAAAGTACGAGTAAATAAAAGACAGTAGGAATAAATGCAACAAGTGTCCCAATCCTTTATGCAGCAAAGGACAAGCCGGTTGTATTACTTAAGATGACCAAACATTCTCGAGAACACATGGGAAGACTGTCAAGTGCTTTCGCTTCATATAGTTGATTAATCTTCTTTAGCTTGCTAAGTGTTGTGTGGGTGAACCTGTGCTAATGTACCGACCTTCCTAGGACTAATACATACTTGTGATTATACCCCTTGTAAACATCCGTAAGTACAAGAAAATAATTAAGGTAGAAACCTAACCACAACTTTAAACTCTAAGACCCTTACGTCCCTTGTGTAATGGTTTCCTAATGGGGGTTCAGGTTTCTGTCACTCCCAACCCCTACGATTAGTAGCCAAATACACAATGCATTCCCCTAGACCCATATAGGTGAAGTATCATGTAGTCTATGTTTACATGGCACCACTAGAAGAAGTACACCACAACTTAAATATCAAACTATTGAATCTTTCTCAACACAACTCCACTACTAACAACATGACTTCTCCCATGTCCTCAAGAACAAAACGAACTACTCACAAGACATCATATGGATCATGATCAGAGATGGAATAATGATGTATAACAATCTGAACATAAACAATAATTCAATGGTTCACTTAATAGCATCAACTACAAAGAGTAATCAACACCGGGAAAGTTTCCCCTATGAACTATGCAAGATTCAACCCAATTGTTACAGAAATATGGAGATGGTGATGTGGGTGATGATGATGGTGATGATGATGATGACGATCCCAATGAAGTCCAGCTTAATGGTGGTGTTGATGGCGACGATCTCCCCTCTTCGGGAAGGAATTCCCCCGGCAGAAATCTGTCTGCCGGAGAGATCTTTCTCTCTCGGTGTTTTCCGCCCCGCAGAGGTGGCGGAATCTTTCTGTGGTCGCCTCCCGAGACTTAGGGTTTCAGGAGGATAATATACGCCAGAGGGGAGTGCCAGGGGTGGACCAAGGTGGCCACACCACCTGGTGGCGCGGCCTAGGCTGGCCCGTGCCAGGGGGTGGTGTGGGCCCCCTGTGGCCCATCTCCAGCCCCCCTTCTGGCTTCCTTCGTCTTTTGGAAAAATAGGATTTTTCGTATATTTTCTCGGATTTTCTGATCTTCGCGAATTTTGCCTCCAAACAACACCTTTTCCATCAGAATCCTGACTACAGCGGTCCATGCTCCAAAAGTCATCAACCATGCAAAAACAGATGAAATAAACTAAGTATCACCTCTCAATATGAAATATATCAATGAATAACAGTGAATTATGACATACAATAGTGATGCAAAATGGACGTATCAACTCCCCCAAGCTTAGACTTTGCTTGTCCCCAAGCGAAACTGAGCTCAATAAACATGGCCTCAAGTTTATGGAGTGAAGAGTCGATAAAAGAATACAGACAAGAAGCATCAAATTCATCAATACATAGATCATAATAGAAGACAACTCAGTATTATATAAATCAACTTGCAATGAGTAAAGGAAACACAATAAAGATACATAAAGTAAATCATAATTGGTAATGGAAAACTTAGCTCTTGGTCGAAGAATAGTTGATAATTTTCTAGAGTTTACAAATAACTGGTTTTCAATGATAGCTTTCAAAGTAGTAAACATCTAGATAAGAGAAATGTGCAAAACAAGGAACATAAGAAACATGAATGAATAAATCATCATATGAATGAATGAAACACAACAACTCAAAATACTTGCTGAGATAGAGAGGAATAGGTTTACTGACTCAACTAAAAAGTAAAAGAAAGGCCCTTCACAGAGGGAAGCAGGGATTTCAAGTCTCATAAAGATCTCCCAAAAATTATGATACTTACTAGCTTTCAGCTCTCATTGCCCCTATCATAGGCATCTTTTGGTGATTAAGGTTAAAGTGACACAACTAAGAGGATATGCTTGACAAGTTATAAGTTGAAATCTCATGCCCCTTACTTATGAGTACCGAACCTCATGCTACTCAACTTCAGTCACGAGTAAGCTCTTGTCATTGTAGATATACGTGTATCATTGAAAATCGCCAACGGGGTACCCCTTGCACATGACACAGGAGCTATCCCATAATCAAAATGACAAGGCAAGCAGACAGTGAGCATCTCAGCGATCTTTTTATTTGCTATTTGCATAGGTTTTTATTGAGGATTCTTTATATAATGCTCACTATAGTTATGCTGCAAGTTTCCACCATGATTAGGCATGGCTTAGGCTAGCGGCCCAGGCGTTTCTCTAACACACATATGAACTCCATGATCTTACAAGTTCCCCTTTTATTTCACACCACCGGGATCCATAGGCGAACGAATCATGATATCAACTAGGTACAAAGTACCATGGTAGTGTTGAAAGCGTTCCCCATGATACATGGTTTTGCTAACTTCAACTCATAAAGCGCAAGCATATACGCAACAAAGAAGGACCCGATGGTTCAGGTTATTAAATGCAAGAAAAGTAAAGTATGCCATCAAGTTCGTGAGAGCTTTAATCACTAATTTTCACATAACAAGTTTAATTTGGGAGGTAGATAAAACAAGAATTTACTTGGAATAGCAATAATGCTACTAGGTAGGTATGGTGGACTCAAATGGCATGGGTTTGGTTTAAAGGAAGTGGATGCACGAGAAGAATTCCCTCTCACTACAGGTTTTTGGCTAGCAAGGCTGGGTAGCAAGTATAAAAGTTGAAGGAAACAAACAGACATACAAGTGATAAAGACAAACATGCAATCTTCCTTGGAAGCACAAAAGATCTTAACTAGAGAATACTAGACTCATGAGCAAATCAAGAAAGAAAGACGATGAAATTATTTTTCTTTAGAGGTACTTTTATCTTTTTCATTCGACTCTCAAAAATAGTGTTGCTACTGACCGAGCCAGGTTTTCCAAAACCAACTAAACTAACTCAATGATTCCAAAGTGATACCAATACTAACAACAAGATCAATCATATAACCATGAATTGAAAACTAATATAAGCTATGAAAAGGAGTGAATGATAGAACTTCTCATTAATATTCCATAACGGCAACTCACACCAAGGGATACATATCTAAAGAGAGAGGGAACACTTCCATAATGCAAACCATCCTACATAATAACTTCTCTATTCATGATATGACTCTACTAATAAGGTAAAAAGATAGAAGATAGTGATGTGATACCGGGGCACTCCCCCAAGCTTTGAACAAACCAAGGGGATGCCAAACCTGATGACGAATTACTCCTTTGGTGGTGGTGGTATCCTCTCGACGAGCTCTCTGATAAGTTTCCCCAAGTCCTCAATCTCAAAGGTGAGATTACGAATCAGCTGTGAATTTTGCTCAATGCGGCTCATGATCATGTCGGGTTGAGAATTCCAGCTCTTGCTATTCTTTCCCCACTCTTCCTCCTTGAAGTCTTCTTTTCCTGCATGCCTAGAACGAGGCAAATCCCAATTGGAGGGTAATTTCCCCTTGGGCATATTCTGGTATTGATTCTAATGGATAAGGGTATGGAAAGGGTTCTTGGTGCGCGGAGGAAGTGGCCGTGGAGCCAAACAGTGACGAGGAGCTTTCCCCCCAGTCTACATCCGTGCAGTCCTTCTAACCCTGGCAGGTTTTGTCACCACTCCAATGCTTGCAATGGTAGTGCCGGTGTGCGGATGTTGGCCTTGCTCCTCTTCACCTTCACTCTTGATCTCCTTCTCCTTCCCGGGGTCTTGGAGGTCTTCCTCCATAGGCTCCGTCCCTTTATACTTGGCAGAAACAGATCGAAACAAAAACACGACGAAAACACGATATACGAACATAAGGGGATCCAGGGGATTATATATTACGAAGTTTCATACCAAAAGGAAGGTATTGGGAGAAAACGAGTCAGAGGCGGAGTCCGGGGTGGACTCAACACCTGGTGGCGCGGCCAGGGCTGGGCCCATGCCAGAGGGTGGTGTGAGCCACCCTGGCTCTGTTTCCATCCCTTTTTCACTTCGTAGCTTCCCTTATTGACTGAAAACTGCAAAAATATAGTTGGATTGTATTTTCGTGGAACTTTTCTTACCAGAACTGTTACCTATTTGGAAACGGACTCTGCAGGTCTCTGAATTTGGTATCTAGTAGATTCTTCTAGAGTCACCACTTGAATAACATCAATATCTTAATCTTCATACACTTATTACTTTAGTCATGAAACTTTTCTCTTCCTTATTACACCATTAACTCCACTACTTGGAAATTTCTTTCACACAAAACTTCACACAGTTCTCATTAGCAACATTAATATATATGAAGTGATAAAACCTTTTTAGTCCAACTTCAACTGAAAACCATCAAAACATAAGAAAATGTAGCAACTCCTTCTGAAAACCCAAAAAGAATTCAAAAAGGAAATCGAATAAAGAAACAAATGCAAGAGTGGCAAAATCTGTCAAAACAGACCAGCAGGTAAAGATCGATTTTTCCTAAAATCTTCTGTTGCTCAAATCAAAATGTGCAAAGCGAACGAAAGTTAAATAACAACCTGGGCCAGAAGCACAAAAATTTACAGCTCAATCCGACATACAGAGATCTCTCACGAATTTTTACGATGAAGCGCAAATATCTATTTCAGGACAGCAACTTCCCCAAATATTACTTCTCTCTCATTAGAGATTGATCTTGACAAAAAAACCAAACAAAACGGATAAGGAGTGGTTATTACCAAAGTAATAACTTCCAAGACTCAAAGAAACAAAAACAAACTGAAAGCAAAAATAAATTGGGTTGTCTCCCAAAAAGCTCTTTCTTTATAGCCATTAAGATGGGCAAGATAATTTTGAAGATGCTCACATAGGAATATGAATTGAAGTGAAAGAGAGCATTAAGAAGAAAAAACACACACATTTAAGTCTAACCCACTTCCTATGCAAGGGAATTTTGTAAACAAACAAGTTGATGAAGCCAGAGGTTACTTGCATAAGAAGGCAAAAGAAGTACAACATAAAAACTTTCAACACAAAACGAGGAAACTTGATATTATTGAGATACATAAGAACACTTTTTCCTCTCTCATAATAACTTTCAGTATCATGCATAAACTTAACAATATAACTATCACAAGGTCCATCATAGCGATGATCGCTTATTCTAACAGGAAAGGAATACTAGCTCTCATAACACTACTTTGAGAAACAATATTAGAGGTATCCTTACAAAGGATAGTGTGTCCCTCTTCTTCATATTTAGTAACAAAGTCTTTCACATTTGCTATTATAGGTTCATCAACCATTTGTTTATCAGGTTCAACAGCTTTATTTGCACTTTCATTAACCATACTAGCTATCATAGAATGTTCCTTTATCTTAACTGGGAAAGACATTTTCTCAATATAAGGTCAGGTAAGACATGATTAGCAGTATAAACTTCAGTATTTCTTGTAGGAACACTCTTAGCAACATCTTTATAAGATTCATGATACTTATTCCACTTCTTTTTAGGCACTTCAATATAGGAAGCAAAAGTCTTAAAATAAGAAGCAATAGCTTGAGAGTCTAGACCATAAGCATTTTTAATATTTTGAAAGTCATCAGTTCCCATAAAAGATTCAATGCATTCATAATCATAATTTATACCTGACTTTCTACCTTTGTCATTCTCCCAAGCTTCAGCATTGTCTTGAATACGGTCCAGAAGATCCCATTTAGCTTCTTCTTCCATGCGAATGAATGATCCAGCACAAGAAGCATCCAGTAAATCCTTGTCATGTAGAGGGAGCCTTGCATAAAAGTTATTGAAATAATATTTTTGGGGAGCTCATGAATGGGACATAGAGCATTAATAACTTCAATCTCCCCAAGCTTGAGTTGTACTCTCTCCATCAAGAGGCCAAAAATTGTATATTTGATTCCGATCTTTATGAATCTCACTAGGAGGATAAAACTTTGAATAAAAGAGAGGCACTATTTCCTCCCATTCCAGAGCTTGATCATTCTTCAGCAGCTTATACCATTCCTCAGCTCTTCCTTTCAGCGATAATGAGAATAACTTCTTAACTTGATCTGTAGTAATACCTGCACACTTCAACAACCCGCATAATTCGTGTATAAAGAGTAAATGATCACCGGGATGGACAGTTCCATCCCCAACATAGTAGTTATCCATAACACGATCAATAATTCTTGTAGGTATTTTGAAAGCATCATTCTCTACAGGTGGTGGTTTATCTACTACCTTAGCAGTGGTAGTAGCATTACCAAATAAGAAAATCAGCGAATTATCCATAACAAAAATAAAACAACTAACAGAAATAAACAATACTCACAGTAGAAGTTTCCTTTACCAGTTCCACTCTCCAATAGCGCTTCACTCCCCGGCAACGGCGCCAGAAAATAGTCTTGATGACCCACAAGTATAGGGAGTGTATCGCAGTATTTTCGATAAGTAAGAGTGTCGAACCCAACGAGGAGCCGAAGGTGCTGGCTAGTGGTATGGATCAGGAATTCTCTGCAAATACTTAGCAAACGGATTTTTAGGGCATTTCGATAAAGCAAGTAAACAAAGTATGAGTAAATAAAAGACAGTAGGAATAAATGCAGCAAGTGGCCCAATCCTTTATGCAGCAAAGGACAAGCCGATTGTATTACTTAAGATGACCAAACGTTCTCGAGGACACATGGGAAGACTGTCAAGTGCTTTCGCTTCATATAGTTGATTAATCTTCTTTAGCTTGCTAAGTGTTGTGTGGGTGAACCTGTGCTAATGTACCAACCTTCCTAGGACTAATACATACTTGTGATTATACCCCTTGCAAACATCCGTAAGTACAAGAAAGTAATTAAGGTAGAAACCTAACCACAACTTTAAACTCTAAGACCCTTACGTCCCTTGTGCAATGGTTTCCTAACGGGGGTTCAGGTTTTTGTCACTCCGGCAACCCCTACGATTAGTAGCCAAATACACAATGCATTCCCCTAGGCCCATATAGGTGAAGTATCATGTAGTCGACGTTCACATGACACCACTAGAAGAAGTACACCACAACTTAAATATCAAACTATTGAATATTTCTCAACACAACTCCACTACTAACAACATGACTTCTCCCATGTCCTCAAGAACAAAACGAAGTACTCACAAGAAATCATATGGATCATGATCAGAGATGGAATAATGATGTATAACAATCTGAACATAAACAATAATTCAATGGTTCACTCAATTGCATCAACTACAAAGAGTAATCAACACCAGGAAAGTTTCCCCTATGAACTATGCAAGATTCAACCCAATTGTTACATCAATATGGAGATGGTGATGAGGGTGATGATGGTGATGATTGTGGTGGTGATGATGATGATGATCCCGATGAAGTCCAGCTTGATGGTGGTGTTGATGGCGACGATCTCCCCTCTCCGGGAAGGAATTCCCCCGACAGAAATCTATCTGCCGGAGAGATCATTCTCTCTTGGTGTTTTCCGCCCCACAGAGGCGGCAGAATCTTTCTGTGGTCGCCTCCCGAGTCTTAGGGTTTCGGGAGGATAATGTACGCCAGAGGGGAGTGTCAGGGGTGGACCAGGGTGTCCACACCACCTGGTGGCGCGGCCTAGGCTGGCCCGCGCCAGGGGGTGGTGTGGACACCCTGTGGCCCATCTCCAGCCCCCCTTCTGCCTTCCTTCGTCTTCTAGAAAAATAGGATTTTCCGTATATTTTCCCGAATTTTATGATCTTCCCGAATTTTGCCTCCAAACAACACTTTTTCCATCAGAATCCTGACTGCAGCGGTCCATGCTCCAAAAGTCATCAACCATGCAAAAACAGATGAAATAACATAAGTATCACCTCTCAATATGAAATATATCAATGAATAACAGTGAATTATGACATAGAATAGTGATGCAAAATGGACATATCAGCTCCCCAACATGAGGGAAACCGAAAGCATCACAAAATTGTTCAAAGGGTATGTCATAGTACTGTCGGTTCATGGTGAAGCTAACCGTGCATGCATCACCTTTCTCCCTATGGTCATCGTTAAAGTAGGTAAGGAACTTGTAGGTAAGCTCGGTGTAGGTGTCGTGGCTTAAGAAAGCCAAGTACCATTAGCCCGAACTTGTTACACATGAGGTCAAAGTCTGACTTCAACCCCACCACGGTAAGAAAGTTGTGGTCAGCCCAACGTGTGGGCATCACCCTCCTCGATGAAACCATAGCCAACTTGGGGTTGCGCTCGGCTCGAAACCCCGAGATCGAGCCCTCACCCCATTGGCGCTTGCTTGAACGAAAGAGGTTACTGATTTTGTTCATCATGATGCACTAAAAAATTTCACCATAAAACCTTAGGCATATAGTTTGTACATGATATATGAACGATCCTATGTGGAAAAATTCAATCATAACGTGAGAAAATAATAGGAAAAACAAAATAAGCTTGAGTTCATCCACTAGATCAATGTGAGAGTTTCAACCATGGAAATCTGAAAATAAAGCATGGATAGGGAGAGAAACATACCAATCTATTGATTCCCCCACTCAAACGAATGAAATCCATGAAGAATTAAGAGTTCTAGGTTGATTTGAGAGGTTTGGAGAGAGAATATGAGAGAAATAATAAGGAGGGGCAGAAGACCTAGCCACCCCGGTGCGATTTTATCGTCACACCAAACTATATGGCCGGGTGATGTTGTTCCACTCGTACCGTTCCGGTGGTGCCGCCAACTAGGGTTTCTTTATGCAGAAAATAGTTATACAGATGCAATTATATAGCCAGATCGCAATGATCCTGCCATATAGTTGGTCGTTAAACCATCTGTCCCTCGAGATAAATTTCTAAAACAGGCATCGATATCTATACGACCGGAGATATACAGTCGGAATTTTTATTCCCGCCGAATAGTTAGTTGTTAAACTCTCAGTACCTTTGGGATAAATTTCTAAGAGAGGCATCGATATTTATACGACCGGAGCTATACAGCCGGAATTTTTATTCCCGTCGTATAGTTGGTCGTTAAACTCTCAGTACTTTTCAGAAAATTTTATACGAAGGCATCGATATCTATACGAACAGAGCTATACGGCCGGAATTTTTATTCCCGCCGTATAGTTGGTCGTTAAATTCTCGGTGCCTTCGAAGAAAATTTGTTGATGGCAAAGATATCTATACGACCAGAACTATACAGCCAGAATTTTTATCCCGCCGTATAGTTGGTCGTTAAACCATCAGTAGTCATCAAAAAATTTCTATTTCTTTGAGAATACCTTCTTATCCCAAAACTTAGGAAACTACCATATTTTTGACAGAAAATTGATAGTAGAAACTATTGACCAACATTAGCATATTAAGAGCAAAAAATTTAGCTTATGTAGATGGAAAACTCAAAATTTTATTTTATTCTTATTCTATACTCATTCAATCATTGTTTCTACTACTTTTTGATAGTTGCATCTTCACGGGCGCGCTTCCGCGAGAATGTCTATGAAAAAGTGGTAGGAATGCGATGAACTATTTATTCTCTAATCTACTTTATTGATGAGATGGATTAACTCCCATTAACCATTTTATTAAGAATGGTTGACTAACTCAACCTCTTTTTTGTTCTCGAATTCTTACCTTGGGTTGCCCCTTATCAAAAGCACTTACCACATGAACTTGTTTTGCTGGTGGGATATATCTTTCTCCTGCTTCTAGCTTCTTTGGAAAATACCGGATGATTTCAACATCATAAACATTGAAGATTATCTTTCCTTTAGCACAATCAACTGATGCCTCTGAAGTACTAAGGAAAGGTCTTCGAAGTATTATGGATAATTTTTCATCTTGTGGCATCTCAAGAATAATAAAATCAGTGGGAATAACATGCTCATCTATTCTAAGTAGAACATCCTCAATCATACCAACGGGTTGTTTAGTGGACTTTTCAGCTATCTGTAAAGTGATAGTAGTAGGAGAATACTCTCCTAATCCTAACCTTTTATAGAGGGAGTATGGCATTACACTAACTCCTGCTCCTAGATCACACAAGGAATTGTGAATATTAGTTTTACCTATTGAGCATGAAATAGTTGGTATTCCGGGATCTCCAGAGTTGGACAACAGCTTCCCATTAGCAGGATAACTAGTTACCATGGCAACAGTTTCAGTTATTTCTTTCTTTCTACTAAGAATATCATGGAGGAATTTAGAATAAGTAGGAACTTTGATTGCATCCGCAAATGGAATTTCCAGATGAAGGTCACTAAGTGCCTATGTAAAATAATTATAAATTACGCGATCTGGTGCTTTCTTTTTTCGATCTGGGTAAGGAAGCCTTTTCTCATCTGATTTACTCTTGTCTTTTACCTTTTGTGGGGGGGGGGGGGTCAGGCTCTTTTGTTGCTTTATTTTGTTGTTGCGTATCGCTTTTCTTATTTTCTATTACAACAACTTCATCTTCCTTGCTTATCTTGTTTTCTTCTATTGGATCAACCATCTCCGCATCAAAGTCATAATGGTCATCTTGTGTATCATTTTGGTCCTCCTTGGTTTGATCTTGTTTTTCAGCTTCATCCCAAGGATCCACCAATGTATCATCTTCTTGGCTTGCTTCGAGCAAGGATTTTTCCTTTCACTTTTTTTCAGCTTCATATTTCGGTGGTCCTAAGGGTCATGTAACAACTGCACTCCTTCTTGTGACAACATTAGTAGAAACGGGAATATCTTTATCATCGCGAAGAAAATTTTGATAACCAGATGCTATTTGTTCACACTGGGTTTCAATCATACTAAGATACTTGTGAAATAATTTTATTTATTGGCCAATCCCATCATAATTTTAAGTGAGTTCCACCAAAATCTTTTTGTGTTTTTGAAAATGCTTATGCAAGTTATTATGAGATTTTACTTGTCGATGTTTTAATTCTTGAAAAACTTTTCTAGTTTCATCTTCTTCAATTAAAACTTGTAACAAATCTACTTTGTTTTTTAACAAGTTCAGAAGGTATACCTTTCTCTTTCATTGTTTTGTGTACCTCAGGCATAAGATCAGGAGTTATCCGAAGTATCCCTCTTTCCAGCTTAGTGCCAAAATCAAGATTATATAAAGAATCATTCTTATCCCTAGTAGACATCAATTCCAAACATTCCTTAATAGTTAGAGTATTTATAGACCGTCCTGCTGAGAAGTCAAGCAATTCTGTACATTGAGTATTAAGACCGTGGTAAAATAAATGGCAAATAGTTGATCAGAATAGTGTTGGGTCCGCAACATAGAAAACAAAAAAATTCCTACGATGAGAACTACACGCCAAGATCTATCTACTAGGTATAGAGAAAGGGGTCGACTTACATCCATCAAGAACTTACCGTCGAAGATAATGAGTTTTGTTAACGAGTAGGAACTCGTGGTTGATGTAGTCGTACACTTGCCGATCTCAAGATCATGAGGAAGTCCGAGTGCCGCAACTCAGCAACGCATCCGTACTCGCACACACGTTCAAGCCACCAGACAACCTCCACCTCCTCGCTCCAGCGATCCAGCGGAAGCAGCAACTCCTTCCAGACGAAATGCCACCGGGAACATGTATCTCGCTAATCCGAGACCATGGGGGAATAATTCTAGAGGGGAGAGAGATCCTTCACAAGGAGGTGTGAGGAAGACGGAGGAAGAGGGTGGCCTTTTATAGGAGGAGGGGGTGCCCCTCCTTCATGGCCGGCGCATGGGGGTGACTCCTCACCTCCCCCATTCATGTGGTGGTAACCCCTCCACATTAAAATGCCTCTTCACATTCCCCTTTAAAGTCCCTACTTTAAATGCATTAAAATTCTCCAAGTTTAATGCTCTCTCATTTAATAAAACTCTTTTATTAAATTTATTCAGAATTTTGTTAATTACTTTAATTAACAAACATTCACATATAACCCCTTGCAATATTTCAATATCACATGCAGAACCATTTTCTACAATTTCACCCGAAACAATTTCTGGTTTCTATCGAAACAATTCCTGCGCTTTGCAATTCTTTCGTCTGAAACATATGTGCTCCAAAATGGTGTCCGGTAACTCTTAAGTGTGTCACCATACGGTTCGCGAATAATCCAGACATGATTGAGACTCCTCTCAGATCAATAATCAGAAGCGGGACCTGGAGATCCATACTGATTCCTACACATTCAACGATGACTTCTGTGATCGTGAGAACCATTAATGCTAGTAACTAAATCCCTTTGTCTCGCGATATATTACATGTCCGAGATTCGATCATTGGTATCTCCATACCTAGTTTGATCTCGTTACCGACATGCACTGTTTTCTTGTTCCCGTGATATAACATCAAGATACTCTTTTGGTGTTAGCAAGATACTCTTTTGGTGTTAGCAATTAACATGATCTCATGGTCTAAGGACTAAGATTCCTTCGTATGATGTTATAGAAATATAAACATAATGACTTTGATCATAATGCTATACTTCGGATGAATGTTCATCACATCATTCCACCAATGTTGTGACCGCGTTATTAACAACATCCAATGTCCATGATCAGGAAACCTTGATCATCTTGTTAATCAACGAGCTAGTCTATAAGAGAGGCATAACTAGGAACCCTTTTTGTTTATTAAACACACATGTATTGATGTTTCTGATCAATACAATTATAGCATGCAAAATAAACATTTATCATAAACATGGAATCAGATAATAATCACTTTATTATTGCCTCTCGGGCATATTCCCTTCAGTCTCCCACTTGCACTAGAGTCAATAATCTAGTTTGAAAAACTTTGCGTATTGAACACCTATGGCTTTCTGGTGTTGCATACACGCTATTGCTAGTGGTTAACATAATCTCCGGATCTGACAGTTTCAGGTCCATGGGTATTTGCATGTCTTTGCGTCTCTACGCATCACTCATTCTCAAATGAGATGGCATTGTATAAATTTGGTCCCCTGGTTACACCTTTAGTTCGTTCGGGTTAAAATATGTTTATATTATTGTCACACAATATATCTTCATAGTATTAGCCCACTTTGAACCACACCTAGTTTGATAACAAACTACTTAACACAAATGTCCTCCTTTGCTGCTACTATAGCAGTTATATACTTAGCCATTTGTTGTAGTATCCGTCACAATGTCTCAACTTTGGAACTCATCCAAATCCATCATGGAACATCCTTTCCATTACATTGTGCCACCCATAGTCTAAATTGAGATAAATTTAATTTGTATCTTGTGTCAAAAACTAGTAACAATGTAACACTTTACAATGAACTACATTTAACTATCTGTCACTTACACATGATATATTCTTAGATCTTCCAAAGCTCATAAGAATATCTTTACTATTGTACAATGATCATCTTATGAATCATTCTGGTATGTGCTCATAACACTTAGAGCATATGACATTTTGGATATATACATATCACAGTATAATCGATCAAAATCTTCATGTGATTTTACTCACCAAGTGTTGAAACACTTGAATCTTGATACAATCCTTTCCATGCAGCAAGAACCTTTCTTGTTGTGTCCATATTGAACCCTTTCAATATCTCATATATGTATGTCTGGCACAACCATATTAGCATCTCAATCTATCCATATAGATTTTCATGCCAAATATTCTGGGTTTGCCCAAGTCTTTCATCGAAATCTTATGGTAATGAAATTCTTAACTTGTGTCAATACAAGATACATCATTTCCAATCAACAATATGTCCTCTACATAATGTATTAGAAATATGTCTCAACGCTCCCACTTCATTTCTTGCAAATGCAAGCATCTTCATCATCTCCGATGAATTTAAACTCTTTTAACAGTTTCATCATGGTGAAGATTCCAACTCCGCTATGCTTACTTCAACTATTGAAGTTTGCATGCCCTTTTAGCACCTTTTGAATTAACAAAACCCTTCGGACCATGTCATGTACACGTCCTAGGTAACCGTTCTATTATAAGAACCTTGTTTTGTTTATTCAACTACCATATACCAAATTATATGTAGTGGTTGCTACATTAATCTGTCAAGACTATATATCGCTATTAAAGATCAAATCTTGTCATAGTCAACTCCTTGAACATTGTCGTAAACTTCTTTCCGACATGTCGACTATTTCATAGATGTTAAACATCCATGTCTTATTTCTTTATAGATCCAAACACGACCGATAGGCTTCACACCTTTCCGGAGGGTCTTCCAAGTTTAGAAACTTGATTTCTCGTGTATGGATAGTATCACAGATTCTATGACTTCTAGTCATTTTATGGAGTCAGGGCCCATCATCGCTTCTTTGCATGTCATCGGTTCATTATTGTCAAAACAATAACGACTTGCTTATCAAATCACACTATTTGATTCTTAATGACCCACATGGTTCAATATGAACTCTAATCTCCGAGATCACAACCTTTGTAATCACGGGAGCCATGAGCATTGTGGCCGCCACCAGGACACTTTCCGGCGCTGCGCTACTTAGCACATATAGCTAAGGTTCAACAACCTTATCAAAGTTATATTGTCCTCCCACTTAACTTTTCACGAAAAATTCCTTCTCAAGAAAGTTGACGTTCCAAGTAACAAACTCTTTTGTCCTCGGTGTTATGGAGAAATTCGCAACAAATTCTTTGGGATAACCTACAAAGACGTGCTTATCCGACTTTGGTTGTAAACATTTTACTTATGCATAGCATACCAAAATTTGAGAAAAGACAATTCGGGTTTTATCCCAAACCATAATTCATATGGTGTCATTTCAACGGATCATGATGGTGCTCTTTTCAGTGTAAAAGTAGTAGTCTCTAAAGCTTCAATCCTTAAAACATAATGGCAGTTTTATAAATGATACCTTTGATCTTACCATGTCAAACATGGTTTGATTTCATCTCTTGAATATGCCATACTCCTATGATTTATCGGGAAACACAAATCATGGAACAATTCCTCAAGTCTTAGGTGTTTTTGCTAAACATGTAACTCAAATATCTTCCTTTGTGATCGAATCATAAACTCTTTATTTTCTTGTTACAATGATTTTCCACTTCATCTTGAAAGTCTTTGAACAATTTTCAAATGTTTCATACTTCTTCCTTATTAAGTAAATATATAGATATATTCACTCAAATTTCTGGAGAAAGCATATGAAGCAAAAATATCCATCGCATATGGCTACATATAATGGACTATATACATCAATATGTATAATATCCAATAAGTTAGTCATCCGTTCCTCTTTGGCCTATGGACAGAGTTTCAATTATCTCGAGGAAACTTTCACAAGCGTCAATTGATCAAAATCAAAGACTCCAAAATTCCATCAACATGGATTTTCTTCATGTTTTCTTTCCAATATAATTTAAAACAGCGATGTCACTTCATAAGTGATATTTTAATCATTTGTCTTGCGACATTTTAGCAATAGTGTTTATGGATGTGATTTTTCCCACTAGACTTGTAAAAAGTTCATCCATCCTTTATGGAATAAGGTAATTATTTGAACAACCATTGTTCTCGTAATACCGGAACAAAATAACAATTATTAAAACAAATCTTGAAGGCTAGGTTTGACGTCAACGAAAAACATAATAACACTTTATTTGTTTTCGATGAACATCATCACTTATTCTCTTGCTAGTTACTTAGGCCATTGCAGTTCATGAATTGCGTTGTCTTGTATGACACTTCATACCAACCAATTTGGTATCCTATACCGGTATCCAATACCTAAGAACCACATTGTTTAACAAGCAAGGAATACAATCATAACATGTATATCTTCTATATACCCAAGCTGGACATTTCCAACTTTTTCTTTTCTACCAAATATTTTATAGATTATCTTTCAGCAATTCCTTTTCCTTTTAAAAGAATCTATCAACATCAATTGTGGTGTCATTCACATGACACATAGTACAAAGCGTATATAGTCAAATACTAATACCTTTGGACTTGCACTTTGAAGTGGATTACCATCATCAAATGTTTGGTGTTCTTTCAAAAAACCATTCTTTAGTAATCTATTAGTGTAGTAAACATTTTACTTACATCTTCTATTCATCCTTATCATGACAACTTTCATGATCAAGCTACTATAGCCTATAAGGAAGAATCGCGAGTATAATATCAGTTCCCAAAACCTTTTTGGTGGATTAGGACTCCTAGTGTCTCCAACCTTCACAAATTCTCATACAATATGAGAACATGTATTATGCTAAATTCTACTCTATCATAATGCAACCAAAAACATTGTTTCAGATATCACAATATCTTTCACACATGATGGTTTCTGAAACAATTTTCAGCTCCAATATAATCTTGATATTAAAACAAGTTTTGAATATCAATAATCATGGAGGAAAACATGATACTTTAGATACTGACATTGGAATTCTTACTCTTGATTTAATACTACTTATTAAACTTCATGGAGTAAATAGAGTTTGCTGAAAGTTTGCAATAGGACTTATAAACTTTAAATTGACATTCAAAACAATACAATACCAGTTCGTAAAGTAAATATCCAGAATTATATAGTTCTATTTTCTCAATTAAAGCTAAGCATAAGGTAGTGAACAGATGCCAATGACTACAACAAATTATGCGAATTCACTTTGATTTAGTTTATGACAAATTGAGTTCGACTAATCCAAATTAGAAATGAACTCCCACTCAAAAATGACATCCCTCGTGCCTTTTTGGTGATTACATGAACCAAATCCACTACACCAAGTCCGATCATCACGTGAGTTGATGTAGCTTCAAAGGCGAGCATCTATATGGGCATCATATCAACTATATGACTCATGCTTAAACTTTTGGTCCGTGTTCCGAGGCCATGTTTGTACATAGGATCGCCAAGTAAGAACCTTAGTACTCGCATGTGTAAAACTGTCTTACACCCGTTTGTATGAAAGCGTAGAGTCGAGTACACCCGATCATCACGTGATGTCTCGAAACACGATCCATAGAACGGTGCATACTTAAGGAAGAACACGTTTTTATCTTGATATCTAAATGAGGGATCATCTTACAATGCTACAGAAAGCGCCAAACTAGCAGTATAAGATGCTAACATCTAATGTGTAAAGTGAGATGATATGGTCCATGTATTTGATCTCTATCATTTGCATCGTGGTATGATCTCTATCATTCCTTTGTGTGTAATGCCAAGGTCTATGGAACTTACACGTTGAGTGTGTTGTAAGAGTATCTATCATACATCTACTTACAACGATACCATATCAAGACACTAGCCCAGCAACGATCTAAACTAGACGCCTCTAATTTATCAATTGCAAGTTTTACGTGGCTTAGGGCTTTCGGAGATAGAACCGTTCTTACCTACGAACATGAACCACAACGAGGATAACCAAGTTATTAGCAACTCGTTGTAAATCAGATATTGACTATAGTAGGAGAGACAGCCACCCGCCAGCCACTTATGCAAAACTAGTTGTATGTCAGTCGTGGAACCGGTCTCATGTACGATGACATGTAAGGTTGGTCCGGGCCGCTTCATCCCACTATGCCACCAATATCCAAAATACATAGAAGATGCAATAACATGATCATCATTGCCCACATATAAACATATGTGTACTACCCGTACAAAGCACCTACGCATAGATCAGGCTCTGATACCACCGTTGGGTCCGCAGCATAGAAAACAAAAAATTTCCTACGATGAGAACTACACGCCAAGATCTATCTACTAGGTACAGAGCAACGGGTGGACATAAATCCATCGAGAACTTACCCTCGAAGACAACAAGTTTTGTTAATGAGTAGGAACTTGTGGTTGATGTAGTCGTACACTTGGCAATCTCAAGATCGTGAGGAAGTCTGAGCGCCGCAACTCCGCAGCGCATCCGTACTCGCACATCCACCGGACAACCTCCACCTCCTCGCTCCAGCGATCCAGCGGAAGCAGCAACTCCTTCCAGACGAAATGCCACCGGGAACATGTATCTCGCTAATCCGAGACCATGGGGGAATAATTCTAGAGGGGAGAGAGATCCTTCACAAGGAGGTGTGAGGAAGAAGGAGGAAGAGGGTGGCATTTTATAGGAGGAGGGGGGTGCCCCTCCTTCATGGCCGGCGCATGGGGGGTGACTCCTCACCTCCCCCATTCATGTGGTGGTAACCCCTCCACATTAAAATGCCTCTTCACATTCCCCTTTAAAGTCCCTACTTTAAATGCATTAAAATTCTCCAAGTTTAATGCTCTCTCATTTAATAAAACTCTTTTATTAAATTTATTCAGAATTTTGTTAATTACTTTAATTAACAAACATTCACATATAACCCCTTGCAATATTTCAATATCACATGCAGAACCATTTTCTACAATTTCACCCGAAACAATTTCCGGTTTCTATCGAAACAATTCCTGCGCTTTGCAATTCTTTCGTCTGAAACATATGTGCTCCAAAATGGTGTCCGGTAACTCTTAAGTGTGTCACCATACGGTTCGCGAATAATGCAGACATGATTGAGACTCCTCTCAGATCAATAATCAGAAGCGGGACCTGGAGATCCATACTGATTCCTACACATTCAACGATGACTTCTGTGATCGTGAGAACCTTTAATGCTAGTAACTAAATCCCTTTGTCTCGCGATATATTACATGTCCGAGATTCGATCATTGGTATCTCCATACCTAGTTTGATCTTGTTACCGACATGCACTCTTTTCTCGTTCCCGTGATATAACATTCTAGTGATCACATCACTTGCTTGCAAGCTATCTTAATGTGATATCACCGAGAGGCCCCAGAGTATATCTATCCATCATCGGGATTGAAAAATTCCACTCTTGATCCATGAGCCTCAACATAACACCTTCGTAGTACTGAACCCACCTTTATAGTCACCCTGTTACGGTGTGACGTTTGGTGTTATCAAGATACTCTTTTGGTGTTAGCAATTAACATGATCTCATGGTCTAAGGACTAAGATTACTTCGTATGATGTTATAGCAATATAAACATAATGAATTTGATCATAATGCTATACTTCGGATGAATGTTCATCACATCATTCCACCAATGTTGTGTCCTCGTTATTAACAACATCCAATGTCCATGATCAGGAAACCTTGATCATCTTGTTAATCAATGAGCTAGTCTATAAGAGAGGCATAACTAGGAACCCTTTTTGTTTATTAAACACACATGTATTGATATTTCTGATCAATACAATTATAGCATGCAAAATAAACATTTATCATAAACATGGAATAAGATAATAACCACTTTATTGTTGCCTCTCGGGCATATTCCCTTCAAATAGACATGATTATGAATACTATTGATCATTCCAAAAAATCTTTCCCAGGCTTGTGGGTAGTTTTGTCCCACGTTCTGACTAAATTGCCTATATTCTTTCTTAGTTCAGTTACCTTTTTAAAGGATTAAACCTGTTTATGAATTTAACAATGTAGTTTTCCCAACATTTAATGTAATGGCGAGGGAGAGAATATAACCAGTCTAGAGCTTTACCGTTAAGAGACCATCGAAATAATTTAAGACGAGAGAAGTCTTGTCCAAGCCATGTTATCACATCGTCGAACTCTCTAATATGTCTTCCTGGGTATTCATCTTCCCTTCCACCGAAAGCTTTTCCCTGCAAAATTTTAATAATTCCACCATCAAATCGATATTCTCTAACTCCAGGATTAGGGAATTCTATTGGTTGTTTAAGAAATTTAGAACTTGGAGCACTATATTCTCTGAGAGTATTCTCAGGTTTCATGGGAGTTGTCCTGTAAATAGACATGATTTCCATATATCACTCAGGTTTTCAACTTTAACTTTATTTGATCTTAAAAGTTTTTCAATAATCTATTCGCGCCTTTGAGCATGCACACGCTCAATATAATCTAGGAGATAGGTCCTACCAGAGCGTGTAGACCCTTTATCTCCTAGGGAGAACATTTTATAGTAGCAACACCTGAAATGTCAAAAGACAAACACTTAGCGCTTAGCTCCCCAGCAACGGTGCCAGAAAATAGCTTGATATCTGCAAGTGCACAGATTGTTTGTAGCTAGTTTCGAAGTATAGATATCGATCCCACAGGGAGCCCAAAGGTAAGTGTTTATGGGTGAAATCTCTATCACACCCGAAGTTGTCACGGGTCTTCGAGTGAATTGACTGTAAGTGTTGAAATAATGAGGTTTTGATTAAATGAGATGTATTTAAATAGAACTAAAATGTAAACTTCATAAATATAAAGCATAAAAGTAAAGAACGACTTGGTTGTTTGTTGTTTCCTGTAGATGGCAAAAGAAGACGCGTGGAGATTCAGTTCATGGTGATAGTGACTGTGCCAGGTGGACGAATGATAAATATAACAATTATAATCTTATAATTATATGTGTAGGCGAGCAACCCATAATTAGCCGGAACTCCTCTTGGTAGATTTCATCCCAACTTCAATAGTCCTACTAGCCTGTTACCAAAACCATGGTTAGACACTAGACGATTAAGACCCTTCAGGTCACTGAGTGATTAAGCTCCTTGGATCGGACTAATGCAATAAGTACAGTGGTTCCTCGTTATCCTCAAGTCTACTAGTTTTCTATTGATATCCCCGTGTCACCCGGGGGTCGCCGGTCCACTATCGAACAAGATCTTATCTATGTAGAACAAAGAATCATGTTGTCTGGACCCTTAATTGGACAACAAGAATTAGGCATCCCATAGATAGTCAAGCACACATAATATAGTAATTAGAATCAATCACAAACTAATAGAAAATATATGAAGGCACATCACCACTACTAGGGAAAACGTTACCCGAGGCGCACCAGAAACACTATCCAAGGCGCATATGGTATGCGCCTCTAGCGCCACACCTCCAGTATTAGTTATGCGAGGCGCATATTGATATGCGCCTCCTATAGTCTGAATATGAGTCTCCTATATTCTGCATATGCAAGGCGCATATTGATTCGAATGCGCCTCGGATATTTTTTTTAATTTCAAAAAAAAGGCAGCCAGATCCAGATCTAGCCGGAGTTTCGTCGGAGTTTGACGGAGGCCATGCCCGTGCCCGTGGCCACAGCCTACCACAACAGGCATGTGCGGGGTTCCATGACCATGGGGTCACTGGAGATGGTGGAGGAGGACGAGGCCACCGAAGGTCGTCAACGGAGGTGGTCGTCAGAGGTGGAGGAGGAGGAGGAGGTGGTGGTGGTGGTTGTAGAGGCCATGGCCGGAGTGGTCACCGAAGGAGGACGAGGAGGTCGCCGGAGGAAGAGGAGGTGGTCGGTGTGGTTGTGGAGGCCATGGCCGGAGTGGTCGTCATCGAAGGAGGAGGAGGTCACCGAAGAAGGAAAAGGTCGCCGAAGGAAGAGGAGGAGGAGAAGGGGAGAAGAAGGATAGGTGGAGGAGAAGGAGGAGAGGTGGAGGAGAAGGAGAAGGAGAAGGAGGAGAGGTGGAGGAGAAGGAGAAGGAGAAGGAGAAGGAGAAGGAGAAGAGGTGGAGGGGAAGGAGAAGGAGAAGGAGGAGGAGGAGGAGAGGTGGTAGGTGGCTGTTTCGAATTTGAATCTAGCTTAACTTATGCGATCCGCATATCATATGATATGCGCCTCGAATAGTTTTTTGTTTTTACAAAAAAAACTTCTGTCTGCTATAACTTTTTACTCTTTTCGAATTTGGGGAATCTATAAAATCCCGTTGAAATCGAGAAGAAAATTTCGAGACGATCATTTTGATATATTAAACTTTTTTCCGACATCGTATGCAAAAGTTAGGGCCGTTTTACCGTTCCATGACCGTTTTTGCAAAATACATCGAAATTCATATTTTTCAATTTTGTCTACAACTATACCCTAAAATCTAACTATAACTCAAATAATTTTTTTTTGAAGTTTTTATCATTTTTGTTTATTTTTTACAAAACTTAAAAGGCGATCCCGGGGGTGTGGTGCTAGGTTATAGGAGGCGCATATTGCTCCATATGCGCCTCCTATAGTCTAAACTACACGAGACGCATATGGTCATATGCGCCTCGCATATTATCAAGTATAGGAGGCGTATATGACCATATGCGCCTCGCATATTCCACCATAGATCTCCTCCCGGGCCTATGCAACTTATGTGAGGCACATTCTTCCCATATGCGCCTCGCCTATCTAATATATAGGAGGTGCATATTATTAGAATGCGCCTCGCATAACCTGGGGCTACCGGATTTCGTCAGTACAGGGATTATAGGAGGCGCATCCTACTAATATGTGCCTCGCCTATTTTGATACTAGAGGCGCATGCCAAAGCAATGCGCCTCGCCTATTTTATAGGAGACGCATATGGTCTAAATGCGTCTCAAATGAGCATGCCTCCTATAGCCTTTTCCCCAGTAGTGCACATCTCACCAATCCCCTACATCTCCCATGCCTAAGGGAATTACTCGCACATGAGAGAAGAATGTATCATCGATATAATCAAATAAAGGAAATTTGTCTTTATATTACCGTGAAGATCCACAATAAAAATAGAAAAATATCCAAGGCAATTCAAGATGGGAAGAAACAATCTCAAACCCTAGTCTTGCAAGGTGGAGATCCCTGTCTCTCTCAAGTACAAGTAGTGGCTATGGGGGTGTATTGGCTAGGAGGTCGAAGATCGTGGAGCGAGATGAAGAACGTCTTCCCCTTCTTCTCCGGATATCCTCTTTCTCCCTTCTGGATGGTATGGTGGCTGATGTGTTGTGTTTTTGCTCCCCGTCCTTCATGGAAGTTGTCCCTTTTGACAAGACAGAGGCGGCGGCAACTATACGGCAGGAACTATAAGGCCGGAAAAATATTCCCACCGTATAGTTGCTCGTTAAAGCTTCTGTATGCTCCTCTCGGGTGCTTCCAAAGAGAGACTTGCTTGTTTTCTTCAGAATATTGTGTTTCTCTAGTTAAAACCTTCTGTTGACATTCAGAACCTGAAACACCCATTAAAAATCAAGTTTTCTTTGCTACAGAAGTATTAGCGTTAGTTAAAGCTAGAAAACGATCAAATCGGGTAGAAAACCATCAATAAAAGCCATAAAAAATGTGTTGAATCTCACAGCTATCACCAACCTTGTCAATCCACAACAATCTGCTACCTTACTGCGGCAGCCTGTCGCGTCCCCAAAGCAGCCAGCTGCGCCCCCAAGGTAGCCGAACGTGCCGCAAAGGCAGCCTATCGCACGCCCAAGGAAGCCGGTCGTGCCCCAAAGGCAGCCTGTCGATCTACCAAGACAGCCTGCTGCTCGTCCAGCAGCGGCGGCTGTTGCAAACCAGAATGGCACTGCTGCTGTGGTAGGGTTTGCTACTGTTCGGAACATTGATTTCGGGAGGCTAATGGCCATGTTAGGACTGATGGTGGGCAGAATGCAAGATCAAAGAAGCAGAAGGGACCTAAGTGCTTTATGTCAACCAGGGTACCATCTTAATAATTTCAATACTCCTTTGTGTGACATTTGCAGATCTCCTACTCACTCTTCAAATGTGTGTCCTATTTTGCTTGCACCTAAACCCACGATGGTGATGTATGGTTTTGCACATGAACGACTCATGTTTTTCGAGGCAACTATGACTGGTGGTATCCGTCCAACGGTTGAAAACACACGCATATGCATAGAGTTACAGTTCAGGGGGTACCATGACAATTCCTGAGATAGTGGCTCAGTTACAATGGGTTGTGCCTGATGATCAGTATCAATGGATTGTAAAGTAGGTTGAAGCTAATGTGTACCAGGTCATCTTTCCTAGCAAAAAGGATTCACTCACTGCCCAGCACTTTGGTACTTTCAGCGTGCCAAACAGTACTTGTTCTATGACTTTTGACTTCTGAAAGTTAGCTGTGCAGCCGGCATGGACGATCGATAATGTTTGGATAAGATTACATGATCTTCCTCAAGAAGCATTGGATGATTATTTAGCGCTATGGGCCATTGGTACACTCTTGGTAAAACGATTGATATTGACATGCCATATAAACAGAGGGATTTTTACCATCATGTCAATAGACGATTGATATTGACATGTATCTTGTCTTGATCCTACCATCATGCCCGAGATAATAGACATTTTTATTAAAGGAGATTTTTACACTATACGGTCTCAAGTAGAGGGAAATCCTTTACAGCCAATTCATAATGATATTATAATGTCTGATGCATAAAATGACGGTGATGACCGCAATGATGATAATTCTAATGCTGATAGACATGATCTAGGAAATGGTTCTATTCATGGAGCTATAGATGATGCTACGGGGCATGATGGAAGCAACGAGATGCAGCATGATGGGGTTGCATCTTCCCAGCAGCAGGCTAGCAATGTGTCAAACAATATGATAAGTTTTGACTGATTTCTACACCTATTTGCAACCCTATTCCGGAAGGAGTTTTAGGTGGTCGATGGATTGTTTCTGCTCCTACGTTGTGTGTGCCAACTGATAGGAATAACTCTACGTGGTCAATTGGTATCCCTAAAATACTAACTTTTGTTTCATAAAATAAAGTACCCAATAAAGTTCTTTTAACTAATAATAGACGCACTAATTTTTGTTCAGCTTCTTTATCACCGTCTCTTGTTGGAGGAGAGGCCGCGATAAATGCTGCAGCGGTTCCTGTAGTGCCCCAGGACGCTGTCATGGGGATGGTGCCGTCGACACCTATTGCCACAAGGATGACCTCGGCAGCTGCTAAGAGCCCAGGTGGGGGACTTGGGCCGGTGCAATCCCAGCAAAAGGTCTCACCTGGAGCTATCACAGTCGTGCAGACTCACACGTCGAGCAACGCCAGGCTTAAGACTCATGTCCCAGGTGGGGGTATTGAGCAGAAGCCGAGAACAGAAAAGAAGGCATCGTCGACAGTTGTTACTGGAGGCAAGGGTGCAAAGATGGAGGGGCTGACGGAGGACCAGCTGGTTGCCTTCGGTGGAATTCAGCCACCAACTGGTGTGCGCTCGAGTGGTCGACTCCAATCACAGCCAAATGCGGATGCCACGCAACTTGAAAGGGCAATGCTTCTTGCTCAAAGTCGCGATGATCTTCAGAGCCAAGGTATGAATTTAATTAAGAAATTTTCATTCTCTGCGTTTTCTGAAACAGATATTATAGATAGGGCAAATAAAATGGGACTTACGTTGGGGAACTCAGTTTTTCAGGAGAGTGCGGCAGCCAAAATAATTCTGGACAATGAATTTAATAGATCACTAACTATGCTAGAAAAAAGTGATGATAAAATTTATGAGGGGCACAATCTAGTCGTTTCCCATGCATCAAACATGTGCGAGGATTTGGTGGATGAACACAGCTCGTTAAGTGATGATTATTCTGAACATGTTGTTCAAGATACAAAAAAAAATTGTCAGCGGAGAGGCAAGTCTTATGATAGACTAATGTGTGTAGGAGCACTCGTCTTAAGATCAAAACTACTCCTTGATGGCAGGATTAAAAGATATGATGTGGAATAGTGAGGGTTTTGGTGACACTGCAAAACACTTGTTTGTTAACGAGTCAATTTGTGAACATCAATTAGATTTTATTGCGTTATTGGAAACGGATAGATCTAACTTCATGGTGCCTTTTCTAAATCACCTGGCAGTGGGTCGAGACTCTATGTGGTTCTGTTTGTCTCCACATGGGAGGTCAGGAGGCACATTAGTCGGAATTAACTCACAAACACTCCAAGTTAAAAATGTGAAAACTGGGGATTTTTGTATTAAGTTGCACTTACGGTCTAAACATGACGATTTTGAGTGGATCTTGTTGCCGGTGTATGGAGCCGCTCAAGACTCCCACAAACATGAATTTCTTTCTAAATTAGTGCGTATGAGTGAGACAGAGTCACTACTTATGTTGATAGGTGGTGATTTTAACATTTTACATAGACGCGAGGATAAAAGCAATGATAATTATAATTCTCGATGGCCTTTTGTGTTTAATGCGATCATCGAGAGTCTGGACCTTAGAGAAATTGCTCTCTCAGGTAGACGGTTTACATGAGCGAATAGAAGGGATACTCCAACATATGAAAAGTTGGATCGTGTTGTGTCCTGCCTAGTGTTGAATGGAAAAAAAATTCCCTTAGTATCGGTAAGAGCGTTGACACGCTCTGGTTCTAACCACACGCCGCTACTAATTGATTCTGGCCATCAAGCTCACTTGGGCAATAATGCTAGATTTTCATTTGAACTATCTTGGTTGTGTAAGGATAGTTTTTTCGAGATGGTAAAAAGGGAATGAGAATCGATACATCTGTCTGGTACTCCCATTCAAGTGTGGCAAAATAAAATCAGACACTTACGCCGATTCCTGAGAGGAAGGGCGAAAAACTTAAGTAGCGTCTATTATCCATTATTGATGATCTGGATATTAAGGCTGAAACTTGTCCACTGACTGGATCCGAAAAGGAGAAGTTAAAGAATACAAATGAACGTGTTAATGAACTTAGACGTGATGAAGAGACCAAGTAGGCTCAACGAGCGAGAGTTAAGCATGTTCAAGAAGCTGGGAATAATACAAAATGTCTATTATCTATTATATATTAAAAGTACATGACGGGCTACCAGAAAAAGAGAAATAGGCTAAAAAATCCCATAATAATCAGAAACATCTAACCATCAATTTAACTAGACACGATGACAGCTGATAGATCTTACAACTAATCTGTTGCCATCAAAGTTTAAAAAATTTACCCACCAATGCTCTACATAATTTTTCCCGTACCCCTTCGTCAATATTGCAAGTAGCTAATTTATCCACAGAAAATAAATCTAAGAACTTTGCACGCCGCCGCCGCCGTGCCGGCCCCGCCATCGTCTCCATACCCTTGACTGTCTAGCAAACTCGAGTGCCTGCAGCATGTAGATCAGAATGCATCCTTGCGATTTTCAATGCACATAGCATACGACCAGTACGTTTAGATGCGTCCTCGCGACTTGTGTCCCGGCTCCGCCCCGTCGCCGTCTTCATGTCCTTGACCCAGCAAATCCAGTGCATGCAGCATAGATCAGAATTCAATTTTGGTTGCCATATGCACGCAGCAGACCACCAGTACGTGTAAATGCATCCTCGCGATTTGCCTCATAGCCCACGTCTAGGTTAGATGGAAGATTTGCATCAAACAACAATAATTAGGTACGTGCTGTCACATGATATACTCTATATTTTTTTTAACAGATCCACACATATGTCTAGAGCTAACATACATAGATTTTTTTCATCATCAGGATGGACAGTCTAAACACAAAAGAAGTGCATCTAATTATAGCTACATGTGTGCTAGGTGGGATGCTATTTTACGATCAAGGTTTGTTGCTGCACTCTTCCAGTGATAGTTACTTTATGATTAATAAATCAACTGCTACAACATGCATGTCATCTATTGATGCCGTTCAGTGCGCTCGCTGCAGCTGCGCAGATCAACGCGGCCTAAACGAATGTGTGGAATTGATATTATATCGCCGTAATGCAGCGGCCGCCGCGTGAAACATCAGCGCTTTTGGCGTTACCGGATCGCTCTGAAAACATAAACTTACTTTATACTGGATTAGATGTTGTAGATTTGTCTAAATTCGTATTTATCTACACGTGTTTTAGTGTTTATATGTGAATTTAGATAAATTTGCGATATCTAATTTGGAAACGAAGGGAGTTACAGCTCAGGTACGTTCTCCCTATTAGGATATAGATGATCTGATCTCCGATTTTATGAGGTGTTAACTTACACATAGTATTCATACATCAGTTAGTTGATCGGAAAGTTGCAAGCGTTTATACAGAACCAATGAGAACTCATCGTATGTATCAAATATTTTTATCGTAAGACTTCAGAAAGATTGAAACAATTGTTCAGCGGGCAGGTGAAAGCAAGAAGAAAATTGTCTAGTAACTTATATGGATTAGACGCATGCCTGATTAACTCACCGTGCGTAATTTATGCATGTACGAGCCATGCATTAAGAACATGTAAAAAAGTGTGTAGTACTATTGTCGAGGTTGATTAAAAAAAGCACGCTACAAATTCCAACTAGAATAAAATTCATTGGACATCTATTACAGCGAGTCGGCGACCTGGCGTCTTGGCGAGCGTCGCGAGTTGAGACAACGGAGAGACGGTCAGACGGAGAGAGCCAGAGAGTTCGCGAGAGGGCGACCTTTCAGTTTCAACTTTCACGATCGATTGGGATTCAGGAATTCGGGAAGGGATCAATCTCTCGTGGCTCGTGCTCGTGAAGTCACGACCAAGGCACCAGGTGTGGCCTGCTCGGCTGCTCCCCCTTGCCTGGGCCTATTCAGCGAATATGCACAAAAAATCTTGGGCCCTCCCCCGGCCTGGGCCCTTGGCCGTGGCACAATCTTGCTATGGGCTAGAGCTGGGCATGCATGTCTTCAGACTTTCCTGGTTTCTTAGTGCAACAATTCAATTATATTTCATGAAATACAAGATAAAGCATCCTCTGTGATGGCGCTAATGGGGTGCATATTTCTGATCTCCAACTATTGTTTTCCACTGTTAGCAACTAGATACAAATTTTAAATTGTTTATTAGATTTATTTTGTCTTACCAGACCATTTAGAGATCTACTAAACAGGTATAATATTCTATTTGATTTTGTCAGCTCCTGCCATAATTCCTCTGAACATATTTTTCAAAAGTTTGGCAACATAACTCCACCATTTATATGAAGAACTGAAAGTATGGGAAAGAAATGATTTAGATTTCTGCTCAGATTCTTCGACATATTTCTATGAATTTTATGAAGATGAGTTTTGCTTTTCTCCATTCCATGACTTCCCATTTATCCAATATGGTACAATATTTCCATTCTACCTTGAGTTTTCATCAAAAATACTCTTTAGTTGTTTGATTTGTTGTGTATATATTCATAAATGAGCCGGTCTCGTCGTAACAAAGCATTATATTTATTTACATGTAGGTGAGCTAGATGTTTTTCCTGAACATGACACAGCTAGGTTGTTATTTTATTTAAAACATTCATAATTAAATTTTATTATACATTTATATATACCATATAGTCTTCTAGACTACATGATGAATAAAAATATAGTATTTACTAACCAATGAAGACATATAATGAAAACTTAGTCTTTTACAATATAGTCACAACACATGATTTGCAATATGAGCAACGAGTCATTAGACACAAATATGAGCGCGAACGGAAAAGTTGGCAAATAGCGCTTACCAATAGAAGGCTTAAGCTTTTTTGATGGTCATTAATTTGTTAGAACAATAAGATCTTAGAAATGACTGATCTATTTGTATATTCGAGCACACGCTAACCTCCTTCCTATAAGGAGCATAAGGATGCAAATACCGAGGTACTCTATAACCATGTATATAATCACATACTGGTCTAGAGATGTACAACTAAGGTATATGGAGAACCAAAAAAATTGATCTGGCGTGTGCACGGATTATCTATAGTTTGATTGTTTCCGCTCACACCTCCATACTTGAATATATAAACCAATATTTCGGAAACAGAATCAAAATCATTAGATTATTTGTAAAACAATTTTACATGATTCATTCTTATTTCTTAACAACATAATCAAACATCCATATATCAAATATATGTCAAATTGATTTACTAATTTAGTTATGTACTACTATATAAATTGTCGTGTATTACTTGGGGAGGGGATACATATTAGAAAAATAGTGTCGACACAAGATGATGCCCTCGCATTTGCTAGGGACACCATGCTAGTTTTTACCTAATTGCAAATGGTAAACATAGGAAAAAGAAAAATTTCTAATTAGAACAAGATGAAGGAACCATAGTTGGAGAAGAGAATTTAAAGGTCTATATCACTGAATATTATAAGAAGCTCTGTGGAGAGCCCATTATAATAATTTTTCACTTATGGAAGATCGAATTGATGACATTCCACGGTTCTCTACCGAACAAAATGCTATTTTGACAGTAGATTTCAATGAGAAAGAACTTTTGGAAGCTATTTCTCAAATGGAACATAATACAGCTCCAGGACCGGATGGGTTTCCTGCCGAGTTTTTTCTAACCTTTTGGAATGTTATCAAACCAAACATGATGGCCCTTTTCGGTAAATTCAAAACTGGAGATTTGCCCCTGTTTAAATTGAATTGTGGTGTTATCACATTACTGCCTAAAAAAGAAAATGCAGTGCAAATACAACAATATAGACTAATATGCCTTCTTAATGTCAGCTTTAAGATTTTCACAAAGGTAACCACTAATCGCATCACTGATCTATCACATAAAGTGATTAAACCTACCCAAACCGCGTTTATGCCGGGACGACATATCCTTGAAGGTGTTTTGTCTTGCACGGGACTATTCATGAGCTTCATAGAAAGAAGTTGGATGGTGTGCTTTTCAAAGTTGATTTTGAAAAGGCATATGACAAGGTTAAACTGCCTTTCTTGCAACAAGTCTTACACATGAAGGGTTTTTATCCGCAATGGTGTGAATGGATCAAACAATTTGTGCAAGGTGGTAGTGTTGAAATAAGGGTTAATGATGATATCGACCATTATTTCCGAAAAAAAAGGTTTGAGATAAAGTGATCCTTTGTTCCCAATCCTTTTTAACATTGTTGTTGACATGCTTGCCGTTATTATTTCTCGTGCAAAAGAGGATGGCCAAGTTGGAAGCCTTATACCACATTTGGTGGATGGTGGGGTTTCTATTCTCTAGTATGCGGATGATACCATACTTTTTATGAAGCATGATATAGAGAAAGCCGTTAATATGAAGCTAATACTTTCTACTTTTGAACAAGTTTCTGGTTTGAAGATCAACTTTCACAAGAGTGAAATTTTCTGTTTTGGTAAGGCAAAGGAGAGTGAACTCGACTACAGGCATATTTTTGGTTGCGATGCTGCTTCACTCCCTTTTCGGTATCTTGGAGTGCCAATTCATAATATAAAATTAAAGAATTCAGAATGGAATCCTGTGGAAAGTCGTTTTGTCTCAAAGCTAGGTTGCTGGCAGGAAAAATTGTTATCCTATGGGGATTGTCTAGTTCTAATTAACTCAGTTTTGACTAGCCTTTCGATGTTTATGCTATCTTTCTTAGAAATTTCTAAAGGAGTAAGGAAAAGGCCGGACTAAGTGGACAAGTGCTTGCTCAAACACCTCTTAATATTAATTTTAGGAGAGTGTTGACCGGCACTAAGTGGACAAGTTGGTTACACTTATGTCAGCGTCTAATGATGGTTCAACTCAATGATAATCATGATCTTTTTAAGTGGAAACTAACAGAAACAGGTATATTTACTGTCAAGTCTATGTATTTAGATCAGAAGAATGGTCATACAATATTCCTACATAAATATGTGGAAATTAGAACTCCCACTTAAAATCAAAATATTTATATGGTTCCTTAAAAATAAAGTTCTATTGACTAAAGATAATTTGGTTAAGCACAAGTGGAGTGGATGTCAGAAATGCTGCTTCTATGATTCATTAGAGTCAGTAGAACATTTGTTCCATTCATGTCCATTTGTACGCCTTGGCGTATAATTTTCTTCACTTATAACATGCCTACGCCAACCAATATAATAAATATGTTTGAAAATTTGCTAGATAGAGTTAATAGGGTTGATAAAGCTAGATTGCGTATTGGAGTATCAGCTTTATGTTGGTCTATTTGGACGACCAGAAATAATATTATCTTTGACAATAAAACTAGTACTATTTTTTTGCAGGTTATTTGACTGGCGGCACACTGGATTCATCTATGGTCATACCTACTCCCAGCGGATCAGCGGGAGCCTATGGATACTGGATGCAACCGGTTGATTATGGTTGCTCAAGACTTTTATTTCTAGGCAAGTGGGTGGCGGCATACTAGTAGACTCCAAAATAGATAGTTTATTGTTACTTTTTTGTTGGAAATATGTCCTAGAGGCAATCATGTATGATGTTGTTCCGAATGTATTCATAAAGTTATTGTCCTTGTATGAACCACTGATATATATCATTGAATATGTGATTCAATTGTGGAAATATATATTCATGTTGTTCATACTATTTGTCCTTCATCGTTGAGATTGTGTTGGACACACAACTTAGACTAATGTGAAAGTCGGCAGATGACTCGGTTCCACTTGTCATGGGCATGGAGATGCTATTCCGACTTACACAAATTCGACTAAAGAGTTTAGGGAGTCGGACTGGCCCATATTGAGATACAACAAACAAGTCATCATTTGTATGTCTCAATCAATGTAATCCTTAGACATGAGGTCATTGCACAATCCAAGTTGAGGATCACCGACTTAGGTTATATCAAACGGTGTTCTGTCACTGGGTAGTTATAAAGGCAGAGTTCGGGTCGACTGAGAATCAAGCTGCGTGATGTGAATGACTAAGATGGGATTTTGCCCCTCTAGCTGGAGAGATATTCTCTGGGCCCTCTCGGAAGATATGATTCAGAAAGGATGGCCATGCGCGACTCGGTTAAGTGTTAACCAAAGCGACCGACTAAGAGTTAGTCGGATGAATCACTTATCTCAGATCGAGAAAGAGAGTCAAACTATTCAAAGGATGGCGATTATTCGCCTATAGTTCGACAAGGTATATCGTGAGGCAAAAGGGACTTAGACGAAAGTCACATTGGAAGGTATGTCGTCATGACTTTTGGTACTTGGGAGTCGGCACGTTCTGCTAGGAGCTGCTACCGACTAATCGATATCGAGTGAGACTCAGATCGTGTCCGAGTTACCATGAGCCTATCAGGTCACACATGTAAGAGTGGGAGAAAGTTTGGGTTAGACCAAAACCAGAAACATATTTGGGTTGGACCCAAATAGGATATGGACAGAGTGAGTGAGTTGTACTCGCAGTGACTAATATAGGCCTTTTTAGTGAATGGGCCACAAGTGAGTGGAGTCCACTTTCACTCCCTATATAAGCTGGTGCACATGTGCTTAGAGCACAAGGTTAGGTCACTCCATGTGTTGGAAACCCTAGCCCCAGTCCGTCTTGTCGCCGCCGTACCGGACCTAGCAGTCCAACACCGGCGCTCCTCCTCGTGCGTGTGGATTCCGGTGGAGGTGCTGTGCGATCAGCACTTCGACGATCGTGGATCGGAACGGATCAAGAGGACTGCACTGCATCAAGAAACGTGCTTCATCGATTCCGCAACTGCGCATCTAGTGGTAATCCTCGTGGCCTTCTACCTGAGCTAGATCTTGGGATCACCGTGTAGGGAAAACGTTTTGTTTCTCTCTATGTGACCCAACAGTGGTATCAGAGTGAAAGCTTCTGGTTTTAGGCTCGAGATCATGCATATGTGATATACGGTTGGCGTTAGATTGGATCTAATTGTAGTTTTGGTGGTCGATCTATGAGATAGATCGGTTTTGTATGAAGCTAATTGGATCAACTGTACTCGAGGAATTGGATGATCCGGTTTCCATGATCATACTGCAGAGTTCGTGGAACGACATACCCCTACCGGTCAACTTCCGCCATCGGGGTAGACTCTGACATCTAAATCTAGATGCGGTGATCGAAGATCAAAGAGTTTGGTCGAATCGGAGTCTGGATCGGTTTTGGGTAAAAGTGTTTTATCCGATGACGAAATCCGTTTGTTTTATCCGGACCACTAGCTTCGCCCTGTCGTAGAGCCTTAGATATCCTTGTGGTTTTCACAACGTCGGTAGATATCGAATCTATGCATAACTTGGTTTTGCAGGATGATGTTGTGAATGGTATGGCTTATGTGCATGTGATATGTGTAATCCATACGTGATCTGTGTATCATAGTTTTTGTCAGTCGGCTGGAGCCTAGGTGCTGTCATCTTATTGTATAACGACCTGCGTGTTGGATTCTCTGTGTAATTTACTTTACTAGCTAGCATAGCTGTTTGGAGAATCCGGATGGCATGCAAGTCGAGATACAAGTCAGCTACATGGTGTAAGATGGCATGTGACAAGGATTGACACGAGTTGGATTACAGTCCTTGTGGAGATGGAGATCACCATGAAGAGAGACATACCATTTCAGATTATAATTGCTTTATTTTGTATTATTGTTATGTCTCTGTTTTACCTCTATTAGATAGTTGGTAGAAAAGTAATCCCTCAAATAAGGTTTAGTCGGTTTCCCCGCCAGTGCTGCACCATCACAAGTCGGATATTTTTGGTAGTGGGCTCATAAAATTGAGGTGCTATCAATTCTTTCCGACTAGGTGGATTCGAGTCGGAGTCTTATAGCGGAAGCACTCGGTAATCTAGACGGGTCTATCACAACAGTTGTGGGACTCGGGGAAAAGTCAGATGGGAGCCGGGGCATGTGATGCCACCTGTCCAACAGGAGTCGTATGAGATGCGATTGACAAGGAGTTGTCTACCTAGATCACTTGACGACTAGCGGTGATGCTAAAGCTCACTAGTCGACTTGCTTATTTAGGGTCCTGAATCACTAAGTAACCATCGGAGGAGTGTTGGTTCTAGTGGGAGCATAAATATTAAAGTGTTTAATATGCTTGCTCTTTTATGGATACATGTCTTAAGTGTTTTGCATTACTTTTCTATTGTAGATCAATGACACCTAGTAGTTGATGACCCACAAGAATAGGGGGTGTATCGTAGTATTTTCGAGGGAAGTGAAACCCAATTTATTGATTCGACACAAGGGGAGCCAAAGAATATTTATAAGCCTTAACAACTGAGTTGTCAATTCAGCTGCACCTGGAAACAATCTTGCTCATAGCAGTTTATTAGTAGCAACAGTTTTGTAGTAGGAATAGCAAAGTAGCAGCAGCAGTAAAGTAAAGACAGCAGTAACAATAGCAGTAAACAGTAGGATTCGAGTGCGGTAGGTATAGGGATGGATGGACGAGCGTTGCATGGACAATACAATTCACACAGAAATCAGAACATAGGGCAATTGCAGATAAATAAGATAAAGCAATCCTAGGCATGTGTTCCATATATAGTCATACGTGCTCGCAATGAGAACTTGCACAACATATTTTGTCCTGCCAGCCTATTTGCAGCGGGGCCTCAAGGGAACTACTGGAAATTAAGGTGCTCCTTTTAATAGAGCACCAAAGCAAAGAATTAACACTCCGTGAACACATGTGATCCTCACATCAAAGCCATTCCCTCCCGTTATCCCAATTTCTGTCACTTCGGGGCCATCGGTTCCGGACAACAACGTGTGTATACAACTTGTAGATAAGACCATAAACAATACTATCATAATGAATCAATAACATGTTCAGATCTGAGATCATGGCACTCGGTCCCTAGTGACAAGCATTAAGCATAACAAGTCGCAGCAAAGTCATAAAGCACTAATAAAAGATACTAGGCACCATGCCCTAACAATCTGATGCCATTACATGAACGATCTCATCCAATCCCTACCATCCCCATAGCCTACATCGGGGGATTACTCACTCATAGATGGGGGAAACATGGATGGTTGATGGAGAAGCGATGGTGATGATGGCGATGATCTTCTCCAATTCCCCGTCCCGACAAGGTGCCAGAACGGAGTTTTTGGTGCTGTTTTGTGGAATTAGGTGGTGGCGGCGGAGCGGAACTCCTTCTGGAAAAACGTCGAACCCCCTTGATTTTTTAGGTTAGAAGGCAACTTATAGGCGAATAGGGCGACCGAGGGGCAGTCTGGGGCGGCCAGACCACCCCCTGGCGCGGCCTGGGCTTGCCCGCGCGGCCAGGTGGTGTGGCCTGGGCCCAGACCCCCTCCGTCTCGTATTCTGGCTCCGGGAGTCTTCTAGTGAAATAGGATTTTTGGCATATTTTCCGGAATTTTTCCTGATAGTTGATTTACTGCACAAAAAGTAGACACCAATGCAATTCTGCTGAAAACAGCGTTAGTCCGTGTTAGTTGCATCCAAATCACACAAGTTTAGAGGAGAAACAATAGCAAAAGTGTTCGGAAAAGTAGATACGTTTTGGACATATCAACTCCCCCCAAGCTTAGCTTATTGCTTGTCCTCAAGCAATTCAGTTGAAAACTGAGTGCGATAAAAGAACTTTCACGGACACAGTTGCTTCATATGATGTATATATTCTCAGCATGTGATCAACTACTTAGACAATTCATAATAAAGAGTATGCAACTAAATTTACTTAATAGGCATTGCAAGCTATGAAGAGATTCCAACTCAAAAATAATAAGTAGCATGAAGCATAAACATAAGCAACATTACAATGCTCATAACAAGGTATGATATAGTGGTATCTCGCTTGCCTTTGATTATGAATGTCAAGGCACCTCTGAAGTTCAAGTAATGCCTAGAAGTAAACATATCAAAGATACAAGTATCAAAGTGATAACACAAATAATCAAGTAATGAGACAAGCATAAAGAATGACAACTATGCTCTCAAGAAGGTGCTCAAAGAATATATGGAGACTCAACAAGTAAAGGAAAAGGTTTTGAATAATTTGAAAGGCTTCCAAATGCTGAAAGTATGGTACTCATTAGCTTTGAGCTCCCATTGCCCCTATCATAAGCATCTTTAATGTGGTTAAGGTGAAAGTGAGGTCCAATCTGAGTTATATGCTTGATAGACTATAAACTAAAAATCCCATGTCCCTTGAGTACGAGGGCCGCTCCTCATGCTACTCAACTTTAGTTACCGGTAAGTTCTTGTCATCGTAAATATGTGTGTATCATATAGAACCGCCAACGGTGTACCCCTTGCCCGATGATACGGAAGAATCCACATATCAAAATGACAAGGCAAGCAGACAATGAGTATCTCAGCAATATTCTTATTTACCATGGGAAAATGGTGCTTTTTTCTCTCTTTCCTCTTTTCATAAATCTCTTTTTTTCTTTTCTTTTCTCAATAGCTATCTCTCTTTTTTTATAAGAAGAATGCTTCATAGATATCATTATGGTTATGCTGCAGGTTTCCACCATGTCAGTATGGATTAGACCAGCGGCCCAGGCGTTTCTCTAACACACATACATAACTCCATGGACTTACAAGCTCCCCTTTTATTTCACACCAACGACATCCGCAAACAAAAGAGCATGGTATCAACTGGGTATATATTTACAAGTGTTGAAAGTGTTCCCCGTGATAGCACGGTTCTGCTAATCCCCAACCTATAATTTGCAAGCATATAACTTTCATGGACAGTCACAATGGTTCAGGTTTATTAAGTGCAGAAAATAAAGTGTGTCATCAAGTTCATGAGAGCTTTACTAACTAACTTTCTCATAACAAGCAAACATTTTATTCGGAATAAAACAAGGCATAATGAATATGCACGGGAGTAGCAAATGATGCTAATAGGTATGTATGGTGGACACTTTGGCAATATTTGGTTTAAGGGAGTTGGAAGCATGAGTAAAGTACTCAGTGAAAGTGAAGGCTAGCAATAGTAAGGGAGCGACAAACGAGAGAGCAATAGATGTCATAATCATGCTTGCAATAAAACAGGACTAATCATGGCATGAAATTGATTCAAGATCCTCAAGACAAAATAATTCTTCGAGGCTTAACTGATTATTACAGTCATGTGCATGCGTGAGCATGTGCCAAGTCAATTCAAATGAAACATTCAGAGGAGGATACCACGGTGTCATACCAAGTTATGAATAGAATAATGCAAGCAAACATTCATAAGACATGCTACAAACTATTAGCGAGCTGAAGCTAATCATAAGAAAGCAAGAACTACTAAGCATCCAAAGATAACATACACCTTACACGAACAGACTAAGCATGCTCACAGTGATGAGTATATGTACAAAAATGAAAACAAATAGAGTTCGTTACCAGCCTCTTACCAAGCCTCAAGTTGTCATTAATCCTCATTATTGCTCTTCACCTGTGTGGCTTGAATAATAATAATATGAAACCAAATCCCACTGAGGACTGATGAACCCTGCAACAAACTCACAAAGCCAAAGAAGAATGACAAATATTTTTGTTGTTTTTGATTTTTAAAACAAGAACCAAAAAGGAAAAACAAGCAAAGCAAAATCTTTTTGGGTTTTTCGAATAGTTCAAACAAAGCAAAAGGAAAAACAAACCAAGGCAAAAAGAAGAAGAAGCAAATCAAAGAGAAACAACAGAAATATTTTTGGTCTTTTTGTGTTTTAGAAAGCAAAAGCAAAGAAAAAGCAAAAACTAAAAAGAGAACGAAACATGAATATACAAAGTACCGACGCAACATGATATGGAGATGAGTGCGGTGTCGGCGTACCTCCCCCCAAGCTTAGGCTTTTGTCCTAAGTGGGTATCAATCCCAAGCTGGCCAGGATGAAGTGTCACCGTGGTACGACGAAGAGGTCCCCTCGTCCTGGTGCAAGCTCGAGTATGTCCCTCCGTAATGTGCGGAGTAATCATAGGAGGGCACATCCTCCTGGTGCTTCTCGTCCACCTCCTCCTTGGAGCACGACCACGGTCTCCTGTGAACACTAAACAAAGAAGGTTGTGGCAAAAGAATCTCCCTTTCATCCCCGTCGGTGAAAAGCATCCTATATACTAGACTGTTCAAATCAGAAGTAGCGGTGACAAAGTGATGAGTTTTCATAGCAACAAGGTCAAGTATCTGTGGTGCCAGTACAGTATCGTTGGGATCTACTAAAAGTCCCAATGCATTGACTATACGCGAGGCAATGATGCCCCCATAGATAGGCCCCCTAACAGCTAGGCGGCGAGCAATAAGCGAGCCCGGGTTGTACCGAGTATCATTGTTAAGCACATCAGCAAGGAATGCTAAATGATAGTTGGAGATACTACTTGTGTTCTCCCTACCCAGTACGCTAGTAGCAAGATAATATGCAAAGTATCTAAGAGCGGGGAGTTGGATATTTCTTATCTTTCCGCGTTGCACCACGCAGTCATCATCATTGGTCACCCCTCGGTAAAGCTCTAGCAAATCAGCGGGTCGCCATTGAATTTTCTTTACGGCCCTTGTCATGCTTACACCTATAATACTGCAAAATCTCTCCAAAGGCATGGTGAAGGGCAGATTATAAATTTTGAAAGAGACAGTCGACTGATAGGATGTGTTAGTAAACGTAAAGCTCTCAACAAAAGTTTTGGTGAGCATAGCGTATTGCTCACTCTCATCTTGCATATATCAGGTCAAACCAACCCTCTCAATCAGTAGTAGGAAATCATCAAGAATACCTGCAGCTTGTAAGAAAGTAAAACAAGGAAAAGTGGATGGGTGAGCATCCCCATCATCCCTTTCATTACCAATACGAGTTGTAATGAGATCTTCATTGTATGATGGCCTAAACTGAGAGGCTGATCTTGAGGGCCTCGACCTCCTAGGTGCATCACTCTCAAATATCTCTCCAAAGGTATGGTTATTCATTCTTGGTATTCTGACATTTAAACACCTATTAAACAAGTGATTGCAAAGTGAATATAATGAAGAATTCTACTCATAGGGACTTGTAAGAGGCCTAAACATGCATCAAAACTATATCTCTAAGCATCAAACAAGCTTACAAGCTCTCATAACCAGTCACCTACAGCAGCAAAATACTCAATATATAATCCACTAAACACAAATCTACTTGGACAATGAGAGGAGTCACATACCAGGGAACAAATGCTCTAAATTTCAGCAAGAAAGATGAGCTCAACAAGGAGATCAAAAAAATCGAGAGCAAGCACAGCAAGAACGCGATTTTGAGAAATGAACTAGAGCTTACTCGGGAGAGAAAAGAAAGTGGCAGGTGAGAGAGTTAGTGGGGGGCCAGGGGTGGCCCACACCAGGGCATGGCGCCACCCAGGGCAGGCTGCGCCACCAGGTGGTGTGCCTGCCTGGTGGATCCCTTGGTACCTCCCAGGCACTCCTCTTCCCCTTTTTTCACGTAAAAATTTAATATGAATTTTCTGGAATTTTTCGAGACACTTTATTTTTGGGCATTTTTCAGGAATGGAAGAATGACTTTCTGACAGAGAGATTTTTTTGGAATATGATGCAAGGACAAAACAAAACTAGAACTACAGAAGTTCTAAGACACTCTAAAATGCAAGCAACTAACAACAAAGAAAACTAAACGAAAGCAAAAACTAAAATGGATAGAATAGAAGTAAACAGAGATAATCATAGTGAAAACCTTGTTTTGTTCAATGAAATCCTTTTGTTAACAAGGTTGATCAGGTCTTGTTACCAAAACAATTTCATATGAGACAAAACTTTGTATTCCATGAATGATCATGTTACCTCAACCTTGATAGCAATGGTCCCAATCATAATATTCATTTTTTTCTCTTGGTATGGGACAATATATTTCTCCAACTTGAATGTCCTCAACATGCTCAATTGAATTCAAACCATAAGTCCTTTCAATCTTCTTGGGGAAATAGACAGTATGTTCCTTGTCATTCACATTGAAAATCACCTTTCCTTGGTTACAATTGATAACAGCTCCTGCAGTGTTAAGAAAAGGTCTCCCAAGAATAATAGACATATTATCATCTTCAGGCATTTCAAGCACAATAAAATCAGTCAATATCAAGAAATTATGAGCCACTTGAACAGGTACATCCTCACATATACCAACAGGAATAGTGGTAGATTTATCAGCCATTTGCAAAGATATATCAGTTGGTATCAGTTTTTCTAGTTGAAGCCTCTTATAAAGAGAGAAAGGCATAACACTAACTCCAGCTCCCAAATCACACAAAGCAGTTCTAACATAACTATTCTTAATAGAGCAAGGGATAGTTGGAATCCCAGGGTCTCCAAGTTTCTTAGGAACCTTACCTTTAAAGGAATAACTAGCAAGCAAAGTAGAAATTTCTTCATTAGGGATCTTCCTTTTATTCGAGACAATATGCTTCATATACTTTGAGTAAGGAGGCAATTTAATAGCATCAATCAAAGGAGTTTGCAAGAATAAAGGTGTCATCCACTCACAAAACTTATTATAGTGTTCATCTTGCTTTGACTTGTGTTTCTTATCAGGGAAAGGCATAGGTTTTTGGACCCAATGCTCTCTTTCACTACCATGTTTCTTAGCAACAAAATCTTCTTTAGTGTATTTAGTATTCTTAGTGTGGTTTTTAGGATCTTCTTCAACTTTTTCTTCATTAGGAACTTCGTTTTCCTCATTACCACTTTCAGTTTCAGCATCAGAGATAGATATACTATTAGGATCTATAGCAGGTTCAAAGGGTTCTACAACAAGTTTATGTTTCTTTTTCCTTTTCTTACGAGTAGAACCACTATTTTCAGCTTGTTGAGAATCCCGCTCAATTCTTTTGGGATGCCCCTCAGGATATAGAGGATCCTGGTTAGCGGCTCCACTTCTAGTTCTAATTTCATAAGCATGTTTTTCTTTAGCAGCATTAACTAGCAAGTCGTTTGCACTTTAACGAGTTGATCTATTTGAGTTTGAACCATTTGAAAGTGTTTAACAATCATTTTAACATCATTAGAGGTTCTTTCCACAATATCTTTCAACTCAACAATAGCTCTAGTGTTTTCCATTAGATGATTTTGCACCCTTTTATTAAAATTATCTTGCTTAACAATAAAGATATCGAATTCTTCTAAGCATTGATCAGGAGGTTTAGAGTAAGGATATCACCTTCATCAAAGTGTTGGAGAGAGTGTACCTCAATAGTGGGTGAGTACGGAATAGGCTTACATAATTCTTCTATAGGAGGTAAATTCTTGACATCTGCACCTTTAATTCCCTTCTCCTTAAGACATTTCTTAGCTTCTTTCATCACTTCATCATTTAATTCAATAACTCCCCTCTTCTTTGTTGTTGGAATAGGCACCGGAATAGTAGGTTCAGGTACAATTACTTCAGGTATAGCTTGTTTAGGAGGAGTCCAATCTTCATAATTCTTACTTATTTTAGCCATTAACTCCTCAGCTTCCTTAGGAGTCCTATTCCTGAAAACACAATCAGCACAACCGTCTAGGTATGTCCGAGATTCCTCGGTTAGTCCATTATAAAATATATCAAGAAGCTCATTCTTAGGTAATGGACTTCCAGCTTGTGCATGAATCAAAGCACAAAACATTGCCCAAGATTCAGGCAATACCTCTTTTTCTCCATGTTTAAAATCAAAAAGTTCCTGCAAAATAGCATGTCTAGCACTAGGAGGAAAATATTTCTGCAGGAAAGTACTAATGAAGCACTCAGGGCTATCAATAGATCCAGGAGGCAAATTACTAAACCAAGTTTTAGCTTCTCCTTTAAGTGAAAAGGGGAAAATCTTAGCAACAAAATAAGTACGCATCTTAATATCATCAAAAAACAAGCCACTCATGGTAGAAAGTTCATTCATATGTGCTACCACACTTTCATTCTTAGTCCCACAAAAAGGTTCTTTCTCGACAATAGCTTGTAAGATAAATCGAGAGAGAAATCATAATCTTTATCTATAATGTTTATGGGAGAAGCAGCAAACTTAGCAATAGGAGATAATTTGGGTCTAATAGTACGCCTCTCAAGGAGACTCTTAGCAGCACTCCTATCATGGGTGTTTTTACATTCTTTAATAAATTCATCGGTCATCTCAACATAACCATCTTCAATATCATAACTTTCACTAGACTCAGGTGAATTAACAGGTGTGGTAGTGTCTTCATTAGGAGTTTCAGTATTTCCAACTATAGTTCTAGCAATCGTAGCATCTAGGAAAGGACCTAATGAACCACTCTTATCAAGCACAGTAGAAGCAGCATCATAAGCATCAGAAGTTTCAGATTCAGCAGTAGTAGCAGTGTGTGTAGCATGTGTATGTGGTGGTGTAACGAGCTTACTTATAACAGATGGTGAATCAAGAGCAATAGAGGTGTTCAGAACCGTACCTCTTCTTGTAGTGGATGGTAAAATAGGAACCTTGCCATCACGAGACTTACCCATGATGGATGGATAGCAGCGAACAATAGAGAATCCAAGTGAACTTGATAAATAAAGCTATGCTCCCCGGCAACAGCGCCAGAAAATAGTCATGATGACCCACAAGTATAGGGGGTGTATCGCAGTATTTTCGAGGGAAGTGAAACCCAATTTATTGATTTGACACAAGGGGAGCCAAAGAATATTTATAAGCCTTAACAACTGAGTTGTCAATTCAGCTGCACCTGGAAACAATCTTGCTCACAACAGTTTATCAGTAGCAACAGTTTTGTAGTAGGAATAGCAAAGTAGCAGCAGCAGTAAAGTAAAGACAGCAGTAACAATAGCAGTAAACAGTAGGATTCGAGTGCGGTAGGCATAGGGATGGATGGATGGGCGTTGCATGGACAAGACAATTCACATAGCAATCAGAACATAGGGCAATTGCAGATAAATAACATAAAGCATCCAAGTACTAGATAATCCTAGGCATGTGTTCCATATATAGTCATACGTGCTCGCAATGAGAACTTGCATAACATCTTTTGTCCTGCCAACCCGTTTGCAGCGGGGCCACAAGGGAACTACTGGAAATTAAGGTGCTCCTTTTAATAGAGCACCGGAGCAAAGAATTAACACTCCGTGAACACATGTGATCCTCACATCAAAGCCATTCCCTCCCGTTATCCCGATTTCTGTCACTTCGGGGCCATTGGTTCCGGACAACAACGTGTGTATACAACTTGTAGATAAGACCATAAACAATACTATCATAATGAATCAATAACATGTTCAGATCTGAGATCATGGCACTCAGGCCCTAGTGACAAGCATTAAGCATAACAAGTCGCAACAAAGTCATAAAGCACTAATAAAAGATACTAGGCACCATGCCCTAACAATCTGATGCCATTACATGAACGATCTCATCCAATCCCTACCATCCCCATAGCCTACAGCGCGGATCACTCACTCATAGATGGGGGAAACATGGATGGTCGATGGAGAAGCGATGGTGATGATGATGGCGATGATCTTCTCCAATTCCCCATCCCGGCAGGGTGCCAGAACGGAGTTTCTGGTGCTGTTTCGTGGAATCTGGTGGTGGCGGCGGAGCGGAACTACTTCTGGAAAAACGTCAAACCCCCTGAGTTTTTAGGTCAGAAGGCAACTTTTAGGCGAAGAGGGAGACCGAGGGGCAGTCTGGGGCGGCCAGACCACCCCCTGGCGCGGCCTGGGCTTGCCCGCGCGGCCAGGTGGTGTGGCCTAGGCCCAAACCCCCTCCGTCTCGTATTCTGGCTCTGGGAGTCTTCTAGTGAAATAGGATTTTTGGCATATTTTCCGGGATTTTTCCTGATAGTTGATTTTCTGCACAAAAAGTAGACACCAATGCAATTCTGCTGAAAACAGTGTCAGTCTGTGTTAGTTGCATCCAAATCACACAAGTTTAGAGGAGAAACAATAGCAAAAGTGTTCGGAAAAGTAGATACGTTTTGGCCGTATCAGTAAGTCTTCCTCAGTTATCCAGTTTTGCTTTGAGAACCATTTTAGAGAAAGATAAGCTAAATGGAACTAACTTTACCAACTGGTATCGTAATCTGAGAATTGTTCTCAAGCAAGAAAAGAGGGACCATGTCCTAGACAACCCACTTCCAGCTGAGCCGAATAAGAATGCGAGTGTCGTAGCCACCAATGCCTACCGTAGAACTTGTGATGAGTTTGTAGAGATTAGCTGTCTTATGCTTGCTCACATGGAACCGGACTTGCAGCAGCAGTTCGAGAATGTTGAGGCCTATGATATGATCGAAAGTCTCAAAAGCATGTTCCAGGCTCAGGCAAAGACTGAGAGGTATCAAGTATCTCAGGCTTTGTTGAGCTGCAAGCTTAAGGATGGCGATCCACTAAGTCCGCATGTGATCAAGATGGTTGGTTACGTACAGTCTCTAGAAAGGCTGGGCTATCCCATTAGTGAAGAGTTCGCCACAGACATAATTCTGAACTCTCTTACTAGTGTGTATGGTCAGTTCATAACGAACTAACACATGCATGGTATGGATAAGAAGCTCACTGAATTACATGGGATGCTCAAGCAGGTTGAGGCGGATCTCAAGAAAGGCGCCAGTCAAGTGTTGATGGTGCAGAATAAGGCTAAGTTTAAGAAGAGTTCTTGGACTAAGAAGAAGAAAGCAAAGTCAGGAGGTAAGGCTGAGGACCCAGTCCAAAGCGCTTCCTTGGGGACTAAGCCATCTCCTGCAGCCAGATCCACTTGCTTCTACTGCAAGTCAGATGCCACTGGAAGAGGAATTGCAGCAAGTATCTGGCTGATAAAGCCAAGAGTGGAAGTGTGACTTCTGGCTCAAGTACACTTGTTTGTAATGTTATAGACATCTATCTCACAGATGCACCTGGTAGTTCTTGGGTATATGATATTGGATCAGTCATTCACATCTACAACTTGTTGCAGAGACTGGTAAGAACTAGGAGGGTGGCGAGAGGCAAGGTTGACATTCGAGTCAGCAACAAAGCGAGAGTCGCTACGTTGGAAGTCGGCAGGATGCAACTTCATTTACCTTCCGGATTATTAATGGAGCTAAATAATTGTTATTATGTTCCAGTGCTTAGTCAAAACATCATTTCTGCCTCATGTTTGATGAGACAAGGCTATGAGTCGAATATTAAGAATAATGGTTGTTCTTTATATTTGAATGATATGTTTTACGGCTTTGCACCTATCCGGGACAGGTTATTTATTTTGAATCTTGATGGTAAATCTGTCTATAATATAAATGTGAAAAGGTTAAAACCAAATGATCTGAATATGACTTACTTTTGGCATTGTTGGCTTGGTCATATAAGTTGGAAACGCATGAAGAAGCTCCATGATGATGGACTCCTAACTTCGTTCGACTTTGTTTGAGACATGTGAATCCTTCCTACTCAGCAAGATGACCAAGACACCTTTTACAAAGAGTTGTGAAAGGGAGTCCGACTTATTGGGACTAGTACATAGTGATGTATGTGGCCTGATGAGCACGACAGCCAGAGGCGTTTATGAGTACTTCATTGCGTTCACTAATGATTTGAGTAGGTATGGATTTATCTACTTGATGAAACATAAGTAGGAAGCCTTTGAAAAGTTCAAGGAATTCTAGAATGAGGTACAGGATCAACTCAGCAAGAAAATAAAGTTTCTTCGGTCGGACCGAGGAGGCGAGTACATGAGCCATGGGTGATATGACCATCTAAAGAGTTGTGGAATAGTAACCCAGCTCACTCCTCCAGGAACGCCGCAGAGAAACGGTGTGTCGGAAAAGAGGAATCGGACCTTGTTGGACATGGTACGATCAATGATGAGTCAGACAGATCTGCATTTATCATTTTGGGGTTATTGTCTAGAAACTGCAGTGTTCACACTAAACAGAGTACCATCAAAGTCGGTAGAGAAGACACCGCGTGAGATGTGGACTGGCAAGAAGCCGAGTTTGTCTTTTCTTAAGATTTGGGGTTGTGAAGCCTTTGTCAAGCAACTTCAGTCAGACAAGCTTACAGCCAAGTCGGATAAGTGTATTTTCATGGGGTATCCAAGGGAAACCTTGGGTTACTACTTCTACAACCAAGAAGAGGGCAAAGTGTTTGTCGCTCGGAACGGTGTCTTCCTTGAGAAAGAGTTTCTCAGTCAGGGAGTCAGTGGGAGCACGGTGCAGCTCGAAGAAATTCGAGAGGTACCGGCTAGTAGCGAGTCGGCAAAAGCCTTAGAGGTTGAGCTGGTCGTGGTACATAAGCCGGCAACTGCACCAACACTGCGAAGATCGGCCAGATTGCGAAGTGTTCGTGATGTATTATTGTTGGACAGTGATGAGCCGACAACTTATTCGAAAGCGATGGTGGGATTTGATTCTGAGTCATGGCTTGGAGCCATGAGATCCGAGTTAAAGTCCATGGATGAAAATCAAGTTTGGAACTTGGTTGATCTGCCAGATGGTGCAAGGCCCGTCGAGTGCAAATGGGTCTTTAAGAAGAAAACTGATATGGATGGAAATGTTTCTGTCTATAAAGCACGGCTTGCCACGAAGGGGTTCCGATAGGTTCAAGGAGTTGACTACGATGAGACTTTCTCACCTGTAGCGATGCTTAAGTCAGTTAGGATCATGTTAGCTATAGCAGCCTATTTCGACTATGAGATATGGCAGATGGATGTCAAGACGGCTTTCCTCAATGAAAATTTAATCGAGGACGTGTATATGATACAGCCCGAGGGTTTTGTCGATTCGGCTAATGCTGACAAGGTATGCAAGCTCTAGAAATCCATTTATGGGTTGAAGCAAGCATCTCAGAGTTGGAATATTTGATTTGATGAGGTAGTCAAATCGTTTGGCTTCATCAAGAGAGATCATGATTCTTGTTTATGCAACAAGTTTAGTGGGAGCAAAGTAAACTTTCTAATATTATATGTGGATGACATATTACTGATTGGAAATGATGTCCATATGTTGCAAGAAACCAAGGAATCATTGGAAAAGTGTTTTTTGATGAAGGACTTGGGTGAGGCGACTTACATACTAGGAATCTGGATCTATAGAGATAAATAAAGGTGGCTCATTGGATTGAGTCAAAGTACATATTTGGACAAAGTGTTGAAGAAGTTCAACATGGAATCATCTAAGAAGGGGTTCTTACCGATGTCCCATGGCATAAAACTTAGCAAGGCTTAGTGTCCTTCGACAACTAATGAGCAAAGTTGGATGAGTGCGATTCTGTATGCTTCTAAAGTCGGATCCATCATGTACGCTATGACTTGTACTAGGCTGGATGTTTCCTATGCTCTAAGTGTTGTGAGCAGGTACCAGGCTGACCCTGGAGAAATCCACTAGGCATCGGCTAAAAATATCCTTAAGTACTTGAGAAGGACTAAGGATATGTTCCTGGTTTATGGAGGTGAGGATGAACTCAGTGTAAGGGGTTACACGGATGCGAGTTATCTCACTAACTCAGATGATTCTCATTTGCAATCCAGATATTTGTTTGTGATAAACAGAGGGGCTATGAGTTGGAAGAGTTCCAAGCAAGAAACGGTGCCTGCGTCTACAATAGAGGGTGAGTATATTGCTGCCTCGGAGGCAACAAAGGAAGCCGTTTGGATGCGGAATTTCCTCATGAATCTTGGTGTGGTTCAGGGCTCGTCCAATCCGTTAGACGTGTATTGTGACAACAATGGTACTATTGCACAAGCCAAGGAACCTAGACAACACCAGAAGAACAAACACATACTCATGCAGTACCACCTGATTCACCAGTTCGTGGATCAAGGTGATATCAAGTTATGCAAGGTACACACGGATTCAAATATTGCGGATTCGTTGACAAAGCTGCTACCACAGCCGAAGCATGAGGCGCACCTGAGAGCTATGGGCATTAGATGCCTAGACATGTGATGTCAGATGATTGACTCTAGTGCAAGTGGGAGACTATTGGGAATATGCCCTAGAGGAAATCATGTATGATGATGTTCCCAATGTATTCATAAAGTTATTGTCCTTGTATGAACCACTAATATATATCACTGAATATGTGATTCAATTGTGAAACTATATATTCATGTTGTTCATACTATCTGTCCTTGATCGTTGAGGTTGTGTTGGACACACAACTTAGACTAATGTGAAAGTCGGTAGATGACTCGGTTCCACTTGTCATGGGCATGGAGATGCTATTCCGACTTACACGGATTCGACTAAAGAGTTTAGTGAGTCGGCCTGGCCCATATTGAGATACAACGAACAAGTTGTCATTTGTATGTCTCAATCAATGTAATCCTAAGACCTGAGGTCATCGCACAATCCGAGTTGAGGATCACCGACTAAGAGTTCCATCACTGGGCAGTTATAAAGGCAGAGTTCGGGTCGACTGAGAATCAAGCTGCGTGATATGAATGACCAAGATGGGATTGTGCCCCTCCGGCTAGAGAGACATTCTCTGGACCCTCTCGGAAGATATGATTCGGAAAGCATGGCCATGCGCGATTCAGTTAAGTGTTAACTGAAGTGACCGACTAAGAGTTAGTCAGATGAATCACTTATCTCGGATCGAGAAACAGAGTCGAACTATTTAAGAGATGACGATTATTCGCCTATAGTTCGACAAGGTATATCGTGAGGTAAAAGGGACTTAGACGAAAGTCATATTGGAAGGTCTGTCGTCATGACTTTTGGTACTTGGGAGTCGACACGTTCTGCTAGGAACCGCTACCGACTGATTGATCTCGAGTGAGACTCAAATCGTGTCCGAGTTAACATGAGCCTGTCGGGTCACACACTTAAGAGCGGGAGCAAGTTTAGGTTAGACCCAAACCGGAAACCTATTTGGGTTGGACCCAAATAAGACATGGACAAAGTTAGTGAGTTGGACTCGGAGTGACTAATATAGGCCTTTCTAGTGAATGGGCCACAAGTTAGTGGAGCCCACTTTTACTGCCTATATAAGCTGAGGCGCAGGTGCTTAGATCACAAGGTTAGGTCACTCCGTGTGTTGGAAACCCTAGCCCCAGTCCGTCCTGTCGCCGCTATACCGGACCTAGCATTCCAACACCTGCGCTCCTCCTCGTACGTGTGGATACAGGCGGAGGTGCTGTGCGATCAGTACTTCGATGATCGTGGATCAGAAGGGCTCGAGAGGACCACACTACATCAAGCGACGTGCTTCATCGTGCGATCAGTAATCCTCGTGGTCTTCTACTTGAGCTGGATCTTGGGATCACCGCGTAGGGAAAAAGTTTTGTTTCTCTCTGCGTGACCCAATACTTATCATTTTTAGATGGTTGATACTTGTCTCAACCTTATCCGATCCATGATTGTAATACTTTAAGTACCGTTCGAATTTTGTAATAAAAGTGGATGTGTGCATCATTTGATGCAGATGCCGGGACTTCGTTCCCATTTCGAAAAAAAAGCTGATTATCAAATTCCGTCGATGTGTAGTCAGTACCCGCTGCGCTCTGAATTTGAGTTGGGTCGTCTTGCTATGCGTAGACCAAAACAACAAATTAGTTAGTTCGGGCTTGGTGTGTTGGGGTGGCAGACAAACTAGTCTGTTGTAGTTTAATCAGAGCACATACAGAAATTCAAAAGTTCAGTTCGAAAGTTGTTATGTTGGTATGGCCTTGTTGGCACATATAACAAGTATGTCTACTTTCTTCGGAGCACATGCAGAATTTCAGAAAATATTCAGTTGGAAATTTGTGTGCTGCGATGGACTTGTTGGGTACAGATAACAACTCTTGCTAGTTTTGTCAGAACACATGCAGAAGCTGAAAAGTTTACTGTGGAATCACTGGATACAGCAAGAACACGTGCAGCGAGCTGTCGGCGGTGAATTAGCAAAGTTCATATGAGGCAACGTGCTTGCTTGAAACCGTAAATCCGATCGGAACCTACTCAATGTTCTTAGTCTTTTCTATTTTTCGAAAATTAGCTTATATTTGCAGCTATGCAGTGCTGGATAGTAAAAACTCATAGCTGACAGGGAAGTTAATAGCCTGGTCATGTGGCAGATGGGGAGGTCCAGGGTCTTTGATGACGGTAAAAGAAAGTTCCTTCCATCATGTACTATTGAGCCAAATATTGCTGCACGCATTAATTATATCTGGGACAATGGGTCTTTCCACTGTTCAGAAAGAAAATACAGAACATAATACAAGTTTAAATACCGTGACAGGCCAGAAACACGATGAACATGATTGGTCTAGAAAACAGGAGCATTTGCACCCCAGAGCTGTTAGGAATCTAGACATTTTTTCGATTATATTAATTCAGAAATAAATCATGAACATGATGTGGACACGCTGATACTTGATTATGTAACTATGCAGTACTAGGCAAATCGTAGAGACATCTACAGAAATCACTAGTACTATGCACATCGAAATTAGCAGAAGAGGGATAAGCATGTAGTACCCTCCAGTAGGCCAATTGGCCGAAGCGGCAGCGGTCGCGGCAGCAGAAGCGTTAGCCTCGTCGGCTGTCCTGTTTTCAGTGGCAGCCGGATCACCAATGGTAGCCATGGCGATGAAGAAAGCGTTGATGTAGTGGAAGCAGTCGAAGGTTGGCGAGCAGTCGCGTAGGAGACGCTCCCGAAAAACCTAATCGCCCCTCTCCCGTACAGGATCTCGAGAGGGCGTGGTTTCGGAGGCCTGCTCACCCGTCAGCCGTGTACGCAGCGGACGGGGTGGGATCACCGGAGGCAGCAGCAGTGAGAGGAACGACAAGGGGCGGAGGCGGAGAGGACGACCTTCTCCGTATATAGGCACATGCCAGGACGGTTCAACGGAAATAAACGCCCGCAATGAAAGACTGAAACGCCTGTAATAAAGTACTAGTAACGCCATCACTTAAAACAAAACGTTAACCCAGCACTTAAGACAAAACGTTTAAGCCTCATTAGCATTTCAGTTACAACCGTTTGTATCCCGTTTCCGTGCGACAAAAAGAACACATCGGCTCGGCGAGATTCCCGCAACCCGCAACCCGCAACCCGCGGCGCGCGCGTCGCGTCGTGGCGTGGCGTGGCGAGGCGAGGCGAGGCGTGGCGAGGCGGGCGTGCATGCGTCGGAGGAGGAGCGCGCGTGTGGAGCTCCTCTTCTTCTTCTCACACCACATGCAAATGGTAGAAGAGCTCACCTTATATGTTGGTGCTCATGTCTCTCCACTAGCAATATGGGACTAAACTCCCTCCCACTTGCCTTGCCAAGCATGAATGGGCCCTTAGGGATTTTTCAGAAATTGTTAGATGGGCCTAGAGCCCACCCTATATTTCAACAATCCCCCACCAGATCCCTAAGGCCCATGGTATTGTCCTCTGTTCTCAACACTGTTTTGATATACCGGTATTTTTAGTGGAGACCTGTTAGGGTTGAACATCCACCTAGAACAAATAGCTACACTTCTTTACAACTGAGCAATGGACTATGCCTTGAATTGTCAGTTTGGCGTAAAGAAGTTTCACTAAAAGTCTTACCAGTACTAGGCTGCCGAAGGATGACCCCTCGGGTGGAGCATATTAGTCATACTCCTGGCCTATTCATGAGATACTAGAGAACACCCCAATCTCATAGACTGTGACCAGCAGTCGGGCTCACATAGGTGTGTTCCTCCAAAGATCGCTCTGTAGGATAGCATCTTGCTTATAGAAGCTTTGGAACACATTAAGACAAAAGTCAACCTGCCATACAGTTTCTGAGAGTATTGTATATCCAGCGGAGTGGGTTAGTAAACTACTCTCCTCAGTTAACCACTAGCTTGTTTTCCCAGATCCTACTTCACGGGATCTCCGATCACATAGGTTGGGTTACTACCATGGCAACTCATGTGGGTCTCATTCCCATCTCCCTTGATGCATTTTCTATCACAACACATGATAGCCCTTTAGTAAAGGGATCTGCCAGATTTTTAGCCGACTGGATATAATCCAATGCTATCACTCCGGAGTTTCTTAAAGTTCTGAAAGCTTTTAATCTCATTCTTATGTGTTTGTTGGACTGCTTGTTGTTCTTTGAACTTTTTACCTTGAAAATTACAGTTTGATTGTCACAGTTCATAAGAATAGCCGGTACTGGCTTTTCAACCACTGGCAGGTCCATCAAAAGATCTCGAAGCCATTCTGCTTCGACACCAGATGTGTCTAATGCTGTTAATTCTGCTTCCATTGTCGATCTCGTTAGGATCGTTTGCTTGCAAGACTTCCAGGAAACAGCACCACCTCCAAGAGTAAACACATACCCCGTTGTGGCTTTCATCTCATCAGCATCAGAGTTCCAATTCGCATCACAATACCCTTCAAGTACTGACGGTTGCCCGGCATAGTGAAGTCCGTAGTTCATAGTACCTTTCAGATAACGCATAATTCTTTCAACAGCACGCCAATGATCATCACCCGGATTAGAAACAAACCGGCTCAGTTTGCACACAGCAAACGTGATGTCAGGCCTTGTAGCGCTAGCTAGATACATGAGTGAACCAATGATCTGAGAATATCTCAGCTGATCCTTACCTGTGCCTTCAAACTTTCGGATTCGCACACTAGGATCATATGGTGTTGGAGAAGTTTTGCAGTCCGAATATCCAAAACGACTCAAAACTTTTTCAACATAATGGGATTGCAGAAGCATAATCCCACCCTCATTATCTCTCAGCATCTTAATGTTTAAGATAACATCAGCCACACCAAGATCCTTCATCTCAAAATTCTGAGATAGAAATGACTTAACCTCCTCGATGACTTGGAGGTTTGTCCCAAGTATCAGTATGTCGTCGACATACAAGCACAGTATAACTCCTTCGCCCCCACCATAGCGATAATATACACATTTGTCGGCTTCATTAGCAACAAAGCCGGCAGATGTTAAAGTTATGTTGAACTTCTCATGCCATTGCTTAGGTTCTTGTTTCAGGCCATATAGAGATTTCAGTAACTTACACACTTTTCCTTCCTGACCATCTATCACAAAGCCATCGGGCTGTTGCATATAGATTTCCTCGTCTAGCTCTCCGTTCAGAAAAGCCGTCTTAACATCCATCTGGTGGACAAGAAGACCATGCGAGGCCGCCAATGAGAGTAACACTCGAATGGTGGTCAGTCCGGCCACAGGTGAATAAGTATCGAAGAAATCTTCCTCTTCTTTCTGGGAATAACCCTTAGCCACAAGTCTAGCCTTGTACTTTTCAATAGTACCATCCGGCCTAAGTTTCTTTTTAAACACCCACTTACATCCCAATGGTTTACAGCCATAGGGACGATCAGTGATTTCCCATGTTCCGTTAGCCATGATGGAATCCATCTCACTACGGACCGCTTCTTTCCATTAGTCAGCATCTGGAGATGCATAGGCTTCCGAAAAGGAAGTGGGAGTATCATCCACGAGGTATACGAGAAAATCATCACCAAAGGACTTTGCAGTCCTTTGTCTCTTGCCCCTACCAAGGGTTTCCTCATTGTCCTCCTCAAGATTTTCATCAGGTGTTTCTTCATAATATTCCATTGGAATGGCAGCTCAGGAGTCTCTTTTGATTCCTGTCTAGAAGTGCTTGGCATATCTCTCATAGGAAAAATATCCTCAAAGAATGTAGCATCTTTAGACTCTATAATTGTACCGACCTCCATGTCAGGTACCTCAGATTTCACTACTAGAAATCTATAGCCGACGCTTTTCTTAGCGTAACCCAAATTAACACAATCCACAGTCTTTGGTCCAAGCTTACGCTTTTTGGGGATTGGCACATTGACTTTCGCCAAACAACCCCATGTGCATAAGTATGAGAGTGCTGTTCTTCTCTTCTCCCATTGCTCATAGGGAGTAATCTCATTATCTTTGGTCGGAACTTTATTGAGGACATGACATGATGTCAATATAGCCTCCCCCCACCATGCCTTGGATAAACCCGATGTATCTAACATGGCGTTAACCAAATCTGTTAGAGTACGGTTTTTCTGTTCGGCAACCCCATTTGACTGAGGTGAATAGGGAGGCGTCCTCTCATGAATAATACCGTGTTCCGCACAAAAAGAGTCAAACTCATTAGAGAAATACTCTCCACCACGATCTGACTGGATTCGTTTAATCTTCTTTTCAAGTTGATTCTCAACTTCTGCTTTATAGATTTTAAAGTAGTGTAGAGCCTCACTTTTAGTGTTTAACAGATATACACAACAAAATCTAGTGGAATCATCTATTAGTGCCATGAAGTATCTTTTTCCAGCTTTAGTCAACACACCATTCATCTCACACAGATCAGAATGTATGAGTTCTAACGGTGCCAAGTGTCTCTCCTCCGCAGCTTTATGGGGCTTGCGAGGTTGTTTTGCTTGCACACACGAATGGCACTTAGAACCTTTGGCTAAAGTGAAACTCGGGATTAAATTCAGTTTTGCTAACCGCGTCATAGAACCGAAACCAATGTGACAAAGACGTGAATGCCAAACTTCTGTTTCATTAACATTCGAATGAATATTGTTCACGACTTTATTACAAAAATCCACAAGGGAAAAGCGGAACAGACCTCCGCATTCATAACCTTTTCCAACAAACAGTCCATATTTCGTAACAACTACTTTATTAGACTCAAAGACCAACTTAAAACCTTCTCTGCAGAGAAGGGAGCCACTAACGAGGTTCTTCTTGATGGCGGGGACATGCTGCACATTCTTGAGCTGCACGATCCTTCCCGAAGTAAACTTCAGATCGACCGTGCCAACACCATGAACAGAAGCAGTCGCGCCGTTCCCCATTAGTACGGAGCCTTTCCCTGTGACCTGATAAGAAGAAAACAATGAGATGTCAGCACACACATGAATATTTGCACCTGTGTCAATCCACCAATCGGTAGACTGGCTAACTGAAAATACAGTAAATAGATTACCGTACCCAGATGCTCCACTTTCATTGTTGCTCACGATCATGTTGGCAGTCTTAGAGTCCTGCCTGGCTTCTTGAACTTGTGTGGGCACTTGTTAGCCCAGTGTTCCTCCGAACCACAAGTGAAACAGCCACTCTTCTTCTTATCCTTCTTGAAGGTCTTGTTACCCTTGTTCTTGAAGTCGGTATTCTGTTGGACACCCATCTTCCCTTTGGAATTGTTGGAGTTGAAGTTCTTCTGTACCACATTGGCAACTGAGATCCCTTCTCCTTTTCCATGCGAGTCCTTTGCCCTGGAATTCTGCTCAACACTCAGATGGATGATGACATCCTCTACTGAGAATTCACGCCTCTGATGTTTCAGAGTGGTGGCAAAGTTCCTCCAGGAATTAGGGAGCTTAGCGATTATGCATCCCGCGACAAATTTGCCTGGTAACTCGCACTTCAGGAGCTCAAGCTCCTTTGCGATGCATTGTATTTCATGAGCCTGTTCCAATACAGAACGGTTTTCAACCATTTTGTAATCGTGGAACTGCTCAATAATATACATCTCGCTCCCAGCATCAGTTGCACCGAATTTGGATTCGAGTGCCTCCCACAAGTCCTTGGCGACCCGCACATGTAAATATGCATCAACCAACTTATCTCCAATCACGCTCAGAACGGCTCCAACAAAGACGACGGTGGCCTCCGTAAACGCCTTCTCCTGATCAGGAGCAATCGTTCCAGTGGGAGTGACACCGGCGACCCAGAACACGTTCATCGCTGTGAGCCATAAGGTGGTTTTGGTCTGCCAACGCTTAAAGTACGTCCCCGTAAACGGGGCAGGTTTCAGTGCAGCAGCAAAACCTTGAATCGAAAAATGCCTACACATATTAGGTTTTTGGATTGTTAGGAATCTAGACATTTTTCTGATTATATTAATCCAGGAATAAATCATGAACATGATGTGGACACGCTGATACTTGATTATGTAACTATGCAGTACTAGGCAAATCGTAGAGACATCTACAGAAATCACTAGTACTATGCACATCGAAATTAGCAGAAGAGGGATAAGCATGTAGTACCCTCCAGTAGGCCAATTGGCCGAAGCGGCAGCAGAAGCGTTAGCCTCGTTGGCTGTCCTGTTCTCAGTGGCAGCCGGATCACCAATGGTAGCCATGGCGATGAAGAAAGCGTTGATGTAGTGGAAGCAGTCGAAGGTTGGCGAGCAGTTGCGTAGGAGACGCTCCCCAAAAACCTAATCGCCCCTCTCCCATACAGGATCTCGAGAGGGCGTGGTTTCGGAGGCCTGCTCACCCGTCAGCCGTGTACGCAGCGGACGGAGGCAGCAACAGTGAGAGGAACGACAAGGGACGGAGGCAGATGGTTCTGTTCTGTATCTCCCGGAGAGGACGACCTTCTCCGTATATAGGCACATGCCAGGACGGTTCAACGGAAAGAAACGCCCGTAATAAAGTACTAGTTTAAGCCTCATTAGCATTTCAGTTACAACCGTTTGTATCCCGTTTCCGTGCGACCAACCCGCGGCGCGCGCGCGCGCGTGGCATTTCGTGGCGTGGCGTGGCGTGGCGTGGCGTGGCGTGCGTGCGTCGAAGGAGGAGCGCGCGTGTGGAGCTCCTCTTCTTCTTCTCACACCACATACAAATGGTAGAAGAGCTCACCTTATATGTTGGTGCTCATGTCTCTCCACTAGCAATGTGGGACTAAACTCCCTCCCACTTGCCTTGCCAAGCATGAATGGGCCCTTAGGGATTTTTCAGAAATTGTTAGATGGGCCTAGAGCCCACCCTATATTTCAACAAGAGCCAGAACTATATACACTATACTTTTCTTTTGTAGTAGTACTAGACTTCTTTTTCCGTCTCCGAGACACAACTATCAAGTTGAACGTTTGTTCAAAAGACGCTACGCCGCCAAAATTAATGATAAGATTCGTTAGCAAAGCAAGCTACTACAGTGTCTATCATGCAAGACGCTATTCTGGCAAAGTCTCTGTTAAGTGGTGTGAGCCGATTTGACACAGGTCATTCTAAGACTTGTACACAGCCACTTCCAGCGCGAACGTCTCATATACAGAACTGTGGTATGTACTACACGATACAACATACAAACCAGCCTAACGATAAAGAAAACATGATACATCAGGCAAATTAGCACGTTACACCATACAACATGCAAATCAACTGAGATAAACGACATCTTATTAGAGATTCATTACATGATACAACATGCAAATCAGACTACTGACGTAAAAAACACTCGTTCTAACTACTTATTGTGTCCTAAGGACGTGCTTTTCTCTCTGCGCTAAAGCTACCTAACCACTCCTATCTTTTATCTCCACTCGAGCCACCGCGTGAAGACGACCATGCGTGCCGTGAACGGTCTGGATCTGTCTTCTTCCCCGCGGTAAATCAACTGTGTTCTTGCATGCGCCACCTTCTTCAAGTCGCTGCGTTTAGGGGACTATCTGGACCTGCACCAACCTCCAGCCTGTGGCAACGACACCGGGCCAGCATTGCCGTTCGCCGACAGAGAGACAACCACAAACAATATTGTCGTAAGTATGGTGGGCTTCGTCATCCAGGAAGTCGCTCGTACCCGTCGGCGCCGATTACTCGGCAGAAACATCCGCGTTGTTTTTTTAGATGCATACAAAAGAAAAAGAAACTGTGAGAATGATATTTCTATCGAAGCATAAAGAGACAAGAATAAACAATAGGACGAAGAAAACTAAGAAATGAAGAAGAGTATACCGTTAACTCTCCGAGTGGACGATGTGCGTACTCGCACTCTAGGAACTTCGTTGCCTCATGGAGCTTACGCCACATGCCCTCACTTTCACAGAACTTCATATGCTCGTGCCTACGACTAAAATATAATCAAGAGAACATGGTGTTACCTCATAAAGACCTCATGAAGTATACGATGCTCGTGATTGCGTCCGGGAAGTACCTTCGAATGCGGGGGTGCGTATAACCTAAAAAAGGAAAAATGATTCTTTTACCGTCGCCTTTGTGCATGTGTTTACATTCGTGTTGCTCTACAAATCTAACAGTGAGAAGATGATAATGTTACCTCCTGCAGTCGTTGATGCCCATCTTCACGTCCACGGAAGAACGTCTGCGCGCAGCGATTTCTACAATAAAGAAAGAAAATAAGGTTAGAAAGAAACCAACATTCGCGATTAAGAGGCTAAAACTTTCTCCGGTGAAGTAGAGCTCACCTAAGACAACAACACCATGTACGCGTGCATCCTCGTAAGACTCCAGGGCCACCGTAGGTCATAGGGCGAGGGGAAGCCATGGGCACCCCTCGTCCGTTGTTTCGCCATAGGAAATAGCGGACCGTCGCGAGTTTCAAGCATGCTCCTCTCTCGCCGACTCAGTATCTCCGTCTTCTCCTAGCCGCCACGACCAGATGTTGATGGAGAGGCTGACCTAATGAGAGGAGCGTTACTTCCAAGTAAATCTATGAATGGAGGGGGAAAGGTGGTAGGACAGTGATCAATGAGAACAACCAGTGGTGCGCAACGTCTTATAAATAAACTCGCGGTGGCCCCACGGTTGCCACGTAGGCTCTTGACCACGAGAACCTGCGGACGCCGAGGGTTTCCATTGACACGTCATGAAGGATCATGAAGGAGATATGTACTAGAGGCAAATAATATATAGATTTATTATCATATCTCGAATTATTTTATAATAGGTTCATACTATTCTTTAACTATATCAAGAGGAAACATTGATACAAGTGTGATATGTAAACAAACCAAGTCCCTAGTAGCCTCTATTCAACTAGTTCGCTGGGCAACCGGTGATCAAGTTTTCCTGATCATGGAGCATTTATGTTAGTTGACAACGGAGTCATATCATTGTAGAATGATATGATGGGCATTACTCACATAAGTATTGCGATGTGATCAAGTCATATGGTTTATCATTGAAATAGTTAGAAACTAGGTGACCTTCTCCTTAGACCGTGAGATCATACTAATCACTGTCTCCCGCGGCTGCTTTGATCACACCAAACGTCATGACCGTAACTGGGTGACAATAAAAGTGTGTATTGGGTATTCTAGAGGAACAAGTTGAGACCTATGCATCAAGATCGAGATTTTTTTACCCGCGTGACAGGAACATAAACTGGACCCACTCGATGAGATTGATCCAATAGGTTGCAACCAATTGACTAGGCCATGGGAAACACTATCATGGTAACGAGTTAAGTGGACCTGCCGGTAATGAGATTGGTATAGTGATACCGAAGATCAAATCTCGGACAAGTCATGTATCAAAGAAACAAAAGGATAGGAACACATAGTTTATGGTTCAAATGACAAAGTTTCGTGGAATGTATGGGGATCATTATGGACATCCCTCTCCCGCTATTGATCATTGCTCTAGGAGAGATCTCTATCGTGTCTGTGCCATTCCCTAACCATAGGGTAACACACTTAAGGGTCTAACAACGTTCTAAGATCATTATAGAAGTGAATGGATCACAGATAAGAAATAGAGCATTGGAATTGTTCCAAGACAAAAGATTACAAGAATAGTTCTGAAGAGGATCTGAAGTTGTTCGGAGAAGGAAAGAAGCTGAAAGATGTTTCAGATTAACAGATATTTTATAATATGCATATATATTAATTATGAATTAATATATTAAATAAATATTTAAAATTAATATTAATGGGGCAACTTCCTCTATTGGGCCAGATCCCTGGAGGGAAGGGCCCGGAGGGAAGCCACCCCAAAGGGCAGCCGTTGTCGCCGCTGCTAGGCCCCACCGGGCTCACCCGGCTAGCCACAACCCCGCTGGACAGTTGGGTCACGGGCGTGTGGGGTTGGCGCGGGCCCCACCTGGCCATAGCCTCAGCCGGTCGGCCTGCTGCCTCCCCTCTTCTATTTTTTCCTTTAGTTCCACCTCGGGACTTTAGGGGTGGGAGTCCTCTCTTTTCACCTATATATAGAGGTCTATATTGCTGGAAAAAAGGCAACAACAAAATAAAGGGGATTTCATAAGGCCATTTTCCTTAGGGAATTTCCCTCTCTCTTCCTCTGTTGAAACTCACGAGTGCAGTTCCATGAAGAACTGTATATGAGAGAGTCGACACCGCTGGCACGCCGTTGTGCTGCTAGATCCCAGTTCTAGAGGGTTTACTTCCGCATCCCGACTGGATCAAGGGGAACGGGATTCGTCGTCGGACATCGCACGTGTGCGATACCTCGGGGACGCTGCCACTTGTGGCGCCGGAGATGTCGTGCAAGAACTAGAAGGTGACGAGCGAGAAGATTCATGACCTTGAGGTCGGCCAAGTTTGACTAGATCGTCCATGTTCCCCGCAGGACGTTAACCATGTTCGGTTTATAAGGGTATGTAACCGAAACTCTATCCTCATTACTGCATTAAATCATAGATAAATCCTGGCATTGGGTCTTGCGCTAGCTAGGAAATTTTTGTTTTCCGCTACCGAACACCTTTAGTGGTATCCGAACCGATCTATGTGTAGTTATGCTAGTATGGGTATGACACATGTTGAATATGGGCATAGATCGCATAGTTGTTACCCTCCCCCATGTACATGTTCATATCGTGCCACCGTGAGATGAAGCAGCCTAGACCAACCTAACACGTAATCTTACACGAGACTGGTTCCATGCTTGACATACGACGTGTACTGTATAAGTGGCCAGTGGGTGTTTGTCGCTCTCATAGTAGTTGATATGGCATTTACAATGGAGGGTCACGTGAGGGGTGTAGTAGAGACAACTACTAGATCAATGATGTCGTTGATATTCATAGATATGGACGGTTCTTTCTCGAGAGCCCTAGTAGCCATGTAAAATATGCAACTAATAAATTGTAGGTGTTTAACTTTATGTTGTGGGGAGGGTCTTGTAATGTGATGTGTTCATATCCTTCTGGCTTCATGTAAGACAACCAAGCTGGTAGTGCCACATTAATGGCATCATACTGGTGGTGCATGATGGAGATAAAGGCGCGACATATGATGGTAATCATAGCACATGACATGAAGGACCACATCATATCACAGTTATAAAATTGCATGTGATGTTGTTTTGTACATCTTGTTTTGATTAGTTGTATTAGATACACGACGGTAGTAAAACATGATAATCCCTAAATAATACCAACGTTAGTGTTCTCCCTAAGTGTGCACCACGAAGAAAGTTCATTGTTGTGAAGCATGCCGTGATGATCGGGTGCTAGACACATCGACATTCACATATGGTGGGTGAAAGCCATGTATGCACTACGAATGCACTTAGGTTAAATTGGCGAGCCTAGCATATACAGACATGGCCTTGGAACACGAGAAGATCAAAATATTGAGCACAAGTCACATGAATGATGTGATCGACGGGATTTTTCCACCCTGGCAGCTATATCAAAGATCGTGATGATCGGGGATGATATAGTGTAAAGAGATCGTGTGATCGCTAGAATCATCTTAGGGATGATGATTTTAGTGGGAGATCTTGTAATAATAGATTATGAAACTAGAACCCAAAATTGTGAACTTAGTCTTCTGTCTTTGCAAATGTACTTATAGATCATGGCACGCAAACCTGTACTTTTCAACCATGGTTCTCTTTTGCATGATGAGTTGCTTACAGTAGACAAGTCCAACTTCATAGACTGGTATCAACGCTTGAAAGATGTCCTCATAAAGAATGACACACTATTTAATATACAAGACCCACTTGAAGATCCGCCCAATGCTAGTGCAAGTCAGGACTATTATGACGACTTCTGCGAACGTCGTGAGAAGTTCGTCTATGCCAGAGGCACCATACAGATTAGTATTGCTCCTGAACTACGTGAGCTGTTTATGGATGCTCAATTGTATGAGATAATGGTCGAGTTAAGGATATGTTCGAAGAACAAGTCATCCTTGTGAAGTTTGAACTCCTTGACAAGTTTCTTTCACAAAATTAGAAGAAAATACGTGCCTAGATGATCACATCACTACTAGGGAAAAGCTTATCGCCGACGCACAAAAATGGTCTACCATCAGCGCATTGTTGTTCGTCAGCGAACTTCACGCCGGTGGTAATGCCTTACCGTCGGCGCACCGAGCTTTTCACCAGGGATAACAACATGTACCGCCAGCGAATGCTTGTATTTGTCGGGGATAACATCATATCACCGGCGAACAAACTAATTCGTCGGGGGTAAGTTGTCTACCACTGGCAAATGGGCCCAGTCGCCGGTGGTAGGTGCTCATTCCACTGGTAAAGAGACGTTCACCGGGGGTAATCTACTTTATTCGCCGGCAATAATTGGTTCCAGAGCAAAAAAATAACAGAAAATACAAAGATTATACTCATAATACATAGATGAATACAAAAACATAGTATACATGATAATGATAGCAAAATACATATTAACATAGGAAATAGTAGGAGTATCCATCAAATGTTCATATAGCTAGGATCTGCTCAATGACACAAGTGTGTAGCAACAAGCTACTCCAAACTTCGACTCCAACACATGCATATGTATCAATATCACATAAATATAGACACAAGTCTCCAGGGTTGCACAAGCTAGCTAAACAAGGATCACATAGCAGAACAGAAACGCGGACATGAATATCACCATCACCACGACAAAGGGGATCCTCCGGTTTCTCCACATGACCCTCCTCTATCGCGCTAGAAAGTTGGCGTATCGAGTTTCCGCCTCCTCCAAAGTGGTGTATCCGTTGTAGTTGTTTCCATTGAAATGGTGGACCTGCCTTCTACAATCTTCCCAGTCGTCGTAGACTCTAGGAACTTTGCCCTTGTACACGACGTACCACGTCATCTATTCACACAAGGAAAAAATTTAAGTTGTTAGAAAACTCTTAGAGAGATAACATATAGCTATGCAAAATAAAAGCATCAATAGTTAAGGAATAAAAGTGACAAGTTGGTTTAGGACTAACATTTGCAGGACACAAATCTTAGGAACTAACTCAAGGTTTCGGACGGAAGGTACAGATACCCTCCAACGTGTTGAATGTCCTGACGTCATGACACAACTGTAAGCAGGATTCGATATCCTGATTTTTTGGTGGTACAAAGCCGGCGTGGAACATGCCACCCTTATTCTTCACATCCCTAATAATGATTGTGCAAATCGTCCACTAGATGGAATGGGACTTAGCTCGCACATTTGCACCGGTGGTGTTCGCCATTTCTATGCCCTTTTTTTGTAGAGCCTCTAGTAAAAAGAGGTCATGTTGATATTTGATGTACTCCCTCATCTGAAGGTTGGCATACCAGGCCTCCATCATATTATCTTCTGATGACTGCTTGAGGCGGGAGAACTCAGTTTTGTGGAAGCACGTGAAGTAGCGTCGAATTTTTTTTCTCTTTTTTGAGGGGGCATGCCTTGGCAGCAAAGTCGTTGAAGGCTTTATCAATGATAGTCTTGATTTCAGTGTAGTCCTTCTGCAATGCACTCCCCGAGTCGAGGTAAGTCACGCGCAAATGATACATGTGCATGACAATGAGGGTGCAGTACTTTCCTCTATGCAAAACAATTCGTCATCCTCACATATTAAGAAAATTTACGAAAGAATGTAATGGCGGGTAGTGAACGACTACTTACTCGGGTAACTATGTCATGAGAAAGACTTGCTTGTGCTTGTTATTTATGAATAAATCATGGATATACTTCGATAAAATCACCTGATTCCCAGCATCAAGTACGATGTACTCATTCATGTAGAAGGGGTCCATTATCGTGATGTTCAAGGTATTCTATGTGACCATGTTGAGCGATACCATGTGGACCAAGTTCGCATCGATCCGTCCCAAGTGGAAGACCTTGAAGATGTTTTTGAATCTAATGATGATAAGATCCGTCGGGTAAGTATCCACAAAGCCCACGTCGGTGGGTGATACGTTGCAAACGTATCTATAATTTTGGATGTTCCATGCTTGTTTAATATCTAATTTCTTATGTTTTGTCCACACTTTGGAGTAATTTTATGCATTTTCTTGGACTAACCTATTAACAAGATGCCACAGTGCCAGCTGTCTGTTTTCTGCTATTTTTGGTTCCAGGATAGTAAGAAAATAAATATTCTCAAAATTGGACAGGACAAAAGCCAAAGTCAATATTTTACCGGAAGACACATAGAGTCCAAAGGAGAGACGAAAGGGGGCCACAGGGCGGCCAAACCACCCCTTGGCGCGGGCAGCCCTAGGCCACGCTAAGGGGTGGTGTGGACCCCTCTGGCATCCCCTCTGCCTCCCCTTTCGCCTATAATAAGCCTCCGATGATGAAACCCTAAATCCGGAAGCCTCTAGCCATGAAAATTTCTGCAGCGCCACCGCCACCGAAGGGGAGATTCGGGGGACAAAAAGTCTCTATTCCGGCACACTACCGGGATGGGGAAGTGCCCCTGGAGCCATCTCCATCGATCTCTACCGCCATCTCCATCGCCGTTGCTAATTCCCATGATGAGGAGGGAGTAGTTCTCTCTCAAGGCTAAGGGTTCTACCGGTAGCTATGTGTTCATCTCTCTCTCTTTATGCATGATCATATTGTGATCATGAGCTTTGTAATCAAGTATATCTACCTTGCTACTCAAGTGCTTTAATAGATCTCTGCTCTCCCCATGTGTGTGAAAGTGACAGCGTGCACACCATGGTGGCACTTAGGCTAGAGATTACAAATACTTGTTATGAGTTATATTTGGAGTTGGATGTCTCTATGAAATTGTGGTGTTTGTTGGAACCATCTAGAGCTCAAGGTGACAGTGTGGGGTTATCTAGATGGGGAAAGAGAACTTTGAGGAGTGTTGTTATAGCCCTACCATGGATTAGAGTGTCCAACCGGAGAGTAGTTCAGAGTAGTATCATGAAGAGAGGATATTTATATGAGAGTGTTCACTAGCGAAAGTATCATCCCTAGGCCTTGTTTCTAAGCATTGAAACATCGTTTGCAACTAGATCTGTTACATGTTTGCTTGCTTCCATCTTTATTTCAGATTGCCTTTAGTCTCTTCCACGCCATCAAGCTATTTTCTAGCACCGTTGTCTTATATCTATACCACTTGTATTTTACTATCTCTTCACCGAACTAGTGACCTATACACCTGACAAGTGTATTGGGTGTGTTGGGGACACAAGAGACTTCTTATATCTTGATTGCAGGGTTGCTTGAGCGGGATACCATTGACCACTTCCTCCCTGAGTTCGATAAACCTTGGGTGATCCACTTAAGGGAAGCTTGCTACTGTTCTATAAACCTCTACACTTGGAGGCCCAACAACTGTCTACAAGAATAGAAGTGCGTAGACATCAGTGGGCACCTTGGCCACGTGTACCGGGTACGTGGGATGGCTTATTTTGAGAAGTTCTTGATCCAGATATAGAATGGTGTTATGCACATTCCTCATGTCCGTTGTCATTACCTTGACAACCTATGGCGACAGCATTGGCTAAGCTAGCACATGCAACTTCCTCCACTGGGTCGGCAACTTGTCAAGAACCCGATCCGTTGGCTGGCTTCCGGAGGTAGAGGCACTACCTTTTTCCCCTGGCCTCTTCCGCTTCCTCTCCTTCTTGTAGTTGCATATGGGAGTGTCGTTTTGTTTCAACGCATCATTGGTCGCACCAAGGAGTGTCTTCGAGGTAATCAAAGCTTTTAGGGGGTGGTGAAAGTTTCCTCGAGCATTTCTTGAGAGTTGAACAACTTATTCTTTAGGGGACCACGGTCGTGATCTACCCGATCACGAGGAGCATCGCCAGTCTCAAAATCAGCGAGGAACTCATCCATGGGAGCCTAATTAATATCTAAAGCATTCTCCTCATGTGTCTTGGGCTCAAGAGGATCATCAGCCGCTGGAGGAGTGACCCTATCTTGGCTCGCCGAAGGGGCAACATTAACCAGTGGAGTGACCCTATCTTGGCTCGCCGACGAGGCAACCGGTGGAGTGACCTTGTCTTGGCTCGCCGATGGGGAAACTGGTGGAGTGACCCTGCCTTGGCTTGCGGCTGAACCAGAGGTGGTGTTCAGTCAAATTAGGGATTTAGGCCATAGGAAGACATGATTCTTGAGTTGTCCGACCTTCATCTCACTATAGGAAAGATTATTATAAATGATCCTCGCAAAATTAGTTATTGTTCAAAGTATGCATAAACCATCATGCATAGCAGAATCTAGGGAAAAATCATGTTTTGTTTCTCAATTGAGTATGTATATATGTTTTGTTCCTCCGAGAAAAAAATAACAACTTTGGCTTTTGTCTGGTCTAATTCCGAGAATATTCATTTTCTGACTTTTCTGGAACCAAAAACAAAAGAAAATAGGCAACTGGCACTATGGCATATTGTTAATAGGTTAGTCCAAGAAACTGTATAAAAAATACTCCAAAGTGTGGACAAAACATAAGAAAGTAGATATAAACCAAGCATGGAACATCAAAAATTATAGATACGTTTGCAACATACCAACATCCCCAAGCTTAACTCCTGCTTGTCCTCGAGTAGATAAGTGATAAAAAGATAGAATAATTTTTTAGGAGACATGCACCATCATAAACTTGATCAAAGTATTTGTAAAACAATGATAGCTGGGATCATAGTACCATAATTTTTGGAAGCTCTTTATGAGACTTGAATCCTGTGGCATCCCGCTAAAACCACTACTAGAAAATTGCTGTGTTTTTGTGCATTCCATCGTCATGACCGCATGCTCATGTCATCATGCCACATTACATTTGAGCATCGTCATCATCATGCATGGTTTGCTTAAAAACTATTTTCGAAACGCCTAGTTTTGTCTTCTAAATATTCCCATCTTTATTTCAAATTAAAAGCCCGGTCGTCCGGAAATGCGAGCTTCCCCAACACACGCACCCGCCCGTGTCCGTCTCTTCTGCACGCAAACACACGCACACAAACGCACGCACCCACCCCCACCGCCTGCCACGCCCGGTCCCCGGCCCACACCCAGCGACGTGAGCACACCCCCTGTCCCCACCTCGCGATGCTCACCCACCGCACAATCCCATGCCCGGTCAACCCTCCTCGAACCCCCACCGACGTGGCACAACCGCCCGCACACCTCTCCCTCTCACGCATGCTCCACCAACCCGCGCCCGCCTGACCCCACGCGTGTCCCACCACGCACGCCACCTCGCGATCCCCACATCCTTCCTTTCTGACACGGCCTCCCCTTCCTGCTCCATCCTCCCGTGGAGCCTCGCCGCCGCCAGGCCCGTTCGTCCCTCCTCGCCGCCCTTTGCGCCGGCCCCGAGCTCGCCTTCTTTGAGCGCCCCGCCGGCCAGCGTGTTCTCCGTCGCGCCCCCGAGCTCCTCTCCTCCCTGGGCTTCACAGCGCCGTCTACCGCCGGTCCGTCCTCGCCTCGCCCTCCGTCCGCCGGCCCTCCCACTTCTCCCGCGCCGACCTCGCCTGCCCCGAGCGCCGCCCTCGTGCCCTCTCACCTCATCGACCCACTGTCGTCATCTCCGACCGCCGCGGCGAGCCCAGCACCCTCGTCAGGCCCTGCTCCGTCTTCCCGCGTGTCTTCATCCCTCCGTTGCCTCCGCCGCATCTGGCCCGAGCCCTCCGACCCGCGCCGCCGCGCATGTCTCGAGCTCGACGGCTGCCATCGCCTCAAGCCCCTGCGTCCGCCCTCCTGCGCGGTCGCGCCCTTGGAGCTCCGTCGCCACGCGCGCGAGCCCGCCCTCGCCCGTCTCCTGGCACCGCCCCGACGCAACTTCCTCTGCCCGACATCCGCCACGGCCTCTGTTTCTCCTCTAGACGCCAGCCTCTCAGGCACGTCACTGTGTCGCCCTCTGCAACGCCGCTGAACCGGATTTCCGAGCTCGGGCACGCGCGCATGGTACTATTTTCTAGACGTTGGCTCCACTACGTCTCCTCTGTTTTGTTTCCCCTTTGCTGGTACATGGTGGGCTGATGGGGATTGATGCTGACACGGTCTCCTGAGACCCGCGTCTGTCTTTGCAGTCCGTTTTGCCTCGGGCGCCCAGTTCTGTACGAGCGAACTGACAAATGCATGACCATCCCCTCAACAACATATCCGATGGCGCACGAGAGATCGAGATCGGCACAAGACGAGACCTGAAGGACTACGCAAGACCATCTACACCGTCACCTGAGAACTTTGTCAAGGATGCCAAGCTCTCCATCCAAATCCGATGTCCGAGACCCGAGCCCAGGGATCGCGAAGACCGATCTCGGCGTGACAGATCCCCTGAATCCTCGGACACCAAGACCTTCGTCACGGAACGCCAAGTCCTCTATCCGGAACCCCGAAGACCGAACCCTAGGCACGTCAAGCTCTCCTTCTTGGACCCGAAGCCCCGCTCCCGGAGTCCGAAGACCGATCCCCGTCGACCCCGAGACCCCAGATCCGAACCCCAATGTGTGACCTCGATCCGAACCCCTATTTTTATAAATGCCATCTATATAAATTGTTGCATATTAAATTGTTCATGTCGCATACATATTTTAGGATTTGTGGGTATTTTGTCGATTCACCTCATAATTAAATATGGAGGCCATATGCGGACTTTTCTAGTCTTATAATGGCCCCATTTAAAATTGCGTAGCGAACCAATGCCATGTTTTGCCCTGTTAAGACAACATTTAAATTGCGGGGTAGATAAATAACTCGAACCGTCTAATTAATTGTCGGGACCCCGGTTTCGCTTAATACTGCCTAATTGCACCGCATCTGCATCATATCATAATCATGCCAGATCTTTTGCCGTAGTATTAAATATTGCATCCGGTGTTTCTTCTAGTGTTTGCTTCTTCGCGGATTAGGCCGATGAGTGGATGCGAGTATCGACAAGTTCTCCGGATATGAACCTTCGGCAGTGTTTCCCAGGCGAGCATCTCTCCCCCTTCTACCTATTTTGCATTTATAGTCTTTATTTCCTCCTGTTGATCTATTGCTATCCGTGTCACGATGCTTTAGTTTCCGTGCACCAGTTATATCCCGTGCAGCCTCTATATTGCCATGGACACCTCCTAATACCTACTGTTGGTAGATAGCTGGCCTTGTGAGTCGTAGTTGCTTGCTCAGGTGTGATCTCTTGTTGTCGAGTACCATAGTTGTTGGAATGCTGGCAGATTCGAGGGTGTTACAGAGTGGTATCAATCCTATTAAGCCATGTGCCTGGTTTCTCTGTAACACCCTCGAATCGGCCCTATGCAAGTTTTAGCCCTTTTCCGCCAAAGCCGCATAGAAACGATTCAAGGACGCCCACCAGGCACTTTTGTGCGGGTGGAAAACCAAGTAATACCATTACACAACAGTCCTCGATGGGACCCACATAACAGATATATATACAGCAGTGACTCAACGAGTCAAGAATACAGATATACAATACAAATATCCAAATCACCTTGAAATCACTACAGCGTCCGACTATGGACAAGATGCAAATGGGGCTAAGAGCCCTGAAGAATAACCAATGGCGTCCATAACCCTGCTCAGGCCAAGCCGGAAGGGTAACCCTGCTAACGACGTCGATCTCAATCCTGCTAAAACAAAAGGGGTGCCGACAAAGGGCAAAGGAAAAAGAGGAGCGTCAGTACTGTGGCCAGTACACGGCGAGGCTAGAATTCGGCGGCTCTCGCCTACATATGTATGGTGGACTGAAGCGGCAGCGCAGCGGCACTAAACAACCTATAGAGACTCGGTATCACTGGCGGCTATTAGAGAGGGGTAAGAAAGACCTATTCGGATCCTACCTGATACTAACACCAAACATACCCATCCTGGTATTTCCCCCTCAAGACCAAACGAGGAAGTCGGACCAAGGAACTCACACAGTTGGCAGTTTTACTCATTCCATTATAGTTGCAGCATTTACTAGTCAGATGTAAAGCATGAGTCATCCTGAAGCATAAATAGTGGGCAGTTTTAATTAACCATTCCGTTGTAGTTGGAACATTTACTAGTCAAATATAATTGTCCTGAGGAATCCCAAAACCCAGCAGTTATTGGCACTTTTATCACATTCCATTGGAGTTGCAATACTTACTGTGTCGGGCGGTTGTGCTGCGTCGGTAGGAGTTCGAGGAGGGTCGACCGGGCAGGGGATCGTGCGGTGGGTGAGCATCGCGAGGTGGGGACGGGGGTGTGCTCATGTCGTTGGGTGTGGGCCGGGGACCGGGCGTGGCAGGCGGTGGGGGTGGGTGCGTGCGTTTGTGTGCGTGTGTTTGCGTGCGGAAGAGACGGACACGGGCGGGTGCGTGTGTTGGGGAAGCTCGCCCAGGTGGACATGCGGTGTGGCGCGCGTCGGTGCAGAGGCTATGCGCAAGCGTTTGCAGCTGCTGCGCGCGTGTGTGTGCGTGAGTGCATGTGTGGAGGCGACAGGGAGGGAAGAGGGAACAGGGTAGGTGGGTTAGGGTTTTGGTCTGGCAAAAGGATTGGTCTAGATTTTTATCTGGGGTAGTAGGCTGCTGCCAGCTAGGCCTTCGGGCCTGGCCGGTGGCGGCCTTCCCCAGGAAATAAAAATAAAATAGTTTTTATTTTTATTTTATTTTGAATAGCGTTTGGTAAATAGTTTGTAGACAAAACAAAATATCCGGACGACCGGGCTTTTAATTTGAAATAAAGACGGGAATATTTAGAAGACAAAACTAGGCGTTTCGAAAATAGTTTTTAAGCAAACCATGCATGATGATGACGATGCTCAAATGCAAAGTGGCATGATGACATGAGCATGCGGTCATGACGATGCAATGCACAAAAACACAGCGATTTTCTAGTAGTGGTTTTAGCGGGATGCCACAGGATTCAAGTCTCATAAAGAGCTTCCAAAAATTATGGTACTTATTAGCTTTCAGCTCTCATTGCCCCTATCATAAGCATCTTGAAGTGATTAAGGTTAAAGTGAACAAACTATGGAGTACATGCTTGACAAAGTATAAGTTGGAAATCTCATGTCCCTTGAATACGAGGGCTGCTCCTCATGCTACTCAAGTTTAGTTATCAGTAAGTTCTTGTCATAGTAAGTACATGTGTATCATAGAGAACCGCCAACGGGGTACCCCTTGCCCGATGATACGGAAGAATCCTCATATCAAAATGACAAGGCAAGCAGACAACGAGCATCTCAGCAATCTTCTTATTTACCATGGGAAAATGGTGCTTTTTCTCTCTTTCCTTTTTTCTCATATCTCTTTTTTTCCTTTTTCTCTTTTTTCTTTTCAATATCTAACTCTTTTTTTTATAAGAAGAATGCTTCATAGACAGCTCATTATGGTTACGCTGCAGGTTTCCACCATGACAACATGGATTAGACCGACGGCCCAGGCGTTTCTCTAACACACATACATAACTCCATGGACTTGCAAGCTCCCCTTTCATTTCACACCGACAGAATCCATAGACAAAAGAGTATGCTATCAACTAGGTACAAAGTACAAGTGCAATGTTGAAAGCGTTCCCCATGACAGCATGGTTCTGCTAATCCCCAACATATAAGTGCAAGCATATACAACATAAATGACACAATGGTTCAAGTTTATTAAGAGAAAGAAAAGTAAAGTGTGCCATCAAGTTCGTGACAGCTTTAATCACTAGTTTTATCATAACAAGTTTAATTCGGAAGGTAGATAAAAACATGAATATACTTGGAATAGCAAATGCTAATAGGTAGGTATGGTGGAATCTTTGGAATAACTTGATTTTAGGAGTTGGATGCATGAGTGGAACTCATACTTGGTTATGGAGGCTAGCAAAAGACTGGGAGCGACTGACTAAGAGAGCAATAATGGCCATAATCATGCAGAGCGACAAAACATCATTAATCAAAGCATAAAGTGTTATTGCAAGTCGAAAACTAACGGATAATAAAGGCTATGGTGACTTGGGATAGTCATAACATGGTGTGAGCATGCGCCAAGTCAACCCAAATAAAGCATCAAAGAGAATACCACAATACTATGCTTTAATATGTTAAAACAACGCATGATTTTTCCAAGGCACATTAAGAAATCTCAATTTTTTATAACAAGTCATGCTACAACAATAATCACTAAGCATAAAGCCAAAACAATATCAAGCATGGCATGACAAAGCATAAGCCACAGTCAAAAACAATCTCTCTTTACCACTTAAGCATGAACTTTCCTACTCTTTTCCAATCCAAACCAAACTATTTGAAAACCAATTCATGAAAGAGGGGGTCCAACCAATTTATTCAGCAAACTAAGAAAACCAAGAAAACGAAAAACCAAAATCAAAAACGAAAAAATAAGACGCTCCAAGAACAACACAACTGTGCATGAAACAATAAAAATGAAGCGTTTGGAAGAAACCTGTGATTTTTATTGATGAAGAAGAGGATGCCCTAGGCATCCCCAAGCTTTGACACTTGTACCTCTTGAATATTTCTTGGGGTGACATGGGGTGGCATCCCCAAGCTTGAGCTTTTGTCCATTCTTCATCTCATTACATAATTCTTTCTTACACCTGAAATTTTTTCCTTCATACAAAACTTCACACAATCTTCATTAGCAACATTAGTGTACTCAATATAATAAGTCTTTTTGGTTCAGTTCCAACACAAGTAAAACTTCCATTAAAACAAAAGCTACCGTAGCACTTCCTTTAAAAAGTTCAAATGATCAAAGAGAACTCAAAGAGAAAGAGATTAAGAGGCAAATGCAAATAATGGCAGAAACCTGTCAAAACTGACCAGTAGGTAAAAACCAATTTTTTCGAAGACCTTCTGTTGCTCAAATCGAAAAGTGTTAAACTAACGAAAGTTAGATAACAATATGGGTCAGAAGCATAGAAATTCAAGCCTCAAAACGATGTACAGATATTTTACACGAATTTTTACAGTGAAGCACAAAAATCTGTTTCGGGACAGCAACTTTCCCAATCATTACTTCTCTCTCATTAGAGGTTACTCTTGGCACAAAAAGCAAATAAAAAGGATAAGGAGCGGTTATTACAGAGGTAATAACTTCCAAGACTCATCTAAAACTTTTGGGTTATCTCCCAATAAGTACTTTTCTTTAACGCCTTTAAGTTAGGCTTGATAGTTTGAGAAGATGCTCACATAAGAAATATGAATTGAAGTAAAAGAGAGCATCAAGAAGCAAATTCAAACCACATTTAAGTATAACCCACTTCCGATGCATAGAATATTTTAAAGGAACAAGTCATGAAAGCACAAAGCAACAAGCATAGTAAAGCAAAACAAGTGCAACTTCAAGACTTTCAACATAAAGAGGGGAAACTTAATATTGTTGAGATATTAAAACCATGTTTCCCTCTCTCATAATAACTTTCAGTAGCATCATGAATAAAATTAAGAATATAACTATCACATAAAACATTCTTATCATGAGCCACATGCATAAAAGAATTAATACTCCCCACATAAACATAGTCGTTCTTATTAATTGTAGTGGAAGCAAATTCAACAAAATAGCTATCTTCCAAAGTGTGTTCGTTTGTTAACATATCATCATTGGAAGGAACATGGATAGCACTAATAGTACATCAATTATTAATATCATCATTTTTAGAATTGGTACCAAAGAGATTTTCAATATCAAAAGAAGTGTGCTTTTCCCAATCATGATCACTACTATAGGTAATAGGCATAGGAACATCATCGAGTTCAAACTCATCAAAAACTATAATAGGAGCAACATGCTTAGGGGGAAATACCATTTCCTCCCTCCTTTCACTCCTCCTTTTCTTCTTTATCTTCTTCTCTTTAGGAGGGAGAGGCTTGAAAGGAAGCTTCTCCATATACCATGGTTTATTATTAGAGACAATAGAAGAAACTTTGGAGGATTCCTTCTTTTCATTAATAAGATCAAAACACATATTAGTCCTATCATATTTTGGTAAAATCTCATCCTCTATAATTTTTTGTATGTAAGTATTTGTGTGGCAATTATCAACACAATAAAGATGAGAACCATGCATGACACTATTCATATCAAAAGCACCCATATCTACCAAAGAGGTTTTTCTTGATAACTCTTCACACCCGAAAAATAATGTAAGTTCATCATGTTGATTAGGAGTGATCATGTCATCACAATACAAACTTGCAGTACTCATTGGATTAGAAGGACTATTATTATGGCCTGAGCATTGAAAATTGAAATGACCCACTTCGAAGCAAATTTCACAAATAAAAGGATAAGGGGCACAAACTTTTTTACCAAGATCATTTAAAGCCCTATACCACATTCTAGTTTTTTCATTCCTGTGGGTGATACAATATTCTTCTTCAATTTGATTATTCTCACAAGGTCTATGTATTCCACAAAAATTAACATGCTTATAAGAAATAGTACTTTCAGAGGTTTGAGCATGTTTATTGCTATCATTAATAACAATTTCATTTTCCATGCAAGTGTCTTTAAAAGGCTCATGATACATGTCCCATTTTTATTTAGGAGCATTAATATGAGAAGCAAAGCCTCTAAAACAATAGGATTAAGACCATATTTAGCACTAAGCTCTTGAAAATCAGCAGTTTCAGCGAAAGACTTAATGCAGTCATACTCATAGTTTATACCTAGTTCTTTACCTTTGTCGTTATCCCAATCTTCGGTATTGCTTTGAATTGTTTCAAGGAGATCCCACTTAGCTTTGACCTCCTTACTTGTGAACGATCCCTCTAAACATGTATCTAGATAGTCCTGGTAATGTCCTGAAAGCCTTGCATAAAAATTATTAATAACAATATTACTAGGGAGCTCATGAATGGGACATTTGAGCATTAGTGACTCCAATCTCCCCCATGCTTGGGCAATACTTTCTCCATCATGTGGATGCAAATTATAAATGTACTTCCTATCTTTATGAATTTCACGAGGAGGATAAAATTTAGAGTATAAGAGAGATTCAAGTTCTTTCCACTCTAAATGATGAGGATCATCTAGGAGCTCATACCACTCCCTTGATTTGCCCTTAAGTGAAAAGGGGAATAGCTTCCTCTTGACTTGGTTCATTGAAATACCTGCACACTTGAACAACTCGCATAATTCATGTATAAAGAGTAAATGATCACCAGGATGGACACTTCCATCTCCCAAATAATAGTTGTTCATAACACATTCAACAATTTTTATAGGTAATGCTTTCAGTATGTGGATTTGAAATATCACAAGTATCATTAGAATTACCACATATGGGAGATAAAGTATCATCAGAGTAAATTTTCTTCTTTAAAGCTGGGGAATTGAAAAGATCATTTTCATAAAAACTAACTTCCCCAAGCTTAGAAGTTTCCATAGCATTAGTAACAAAGGTGTTCAAAAGATTCATACTAATAACATTGTTATTACCATGCAAAGAAAGTTCCATGGGTTTTTTAATTTTCTTTTCAGGCAATTCATGTTCTACATTAGGAAAAATACTAAAAATCTCTAATTTTGTTATTGTTTTCCATTAAACCTAACTAGTGAAAACAAGAAACAAAAAGACAAAATTGCAGAATCTAAAGGAAATAACTTCGAGCACTCACACCGGAGGATGTGAGTACCTTTTACCTTACCTCCCTGGCAACGGCGCCAGAAAATAGCATGATGTCTACACACTTTTATTCTTGTAGACAGTTGTTGGGCCTCCAAATGCAAAGGTTTGTAGAACAGCGACAAGTTTTCCCTTAAGTGGGTCATCCAAGGTTTATCGAACTTAGGGAGGAAGTGGTCAAAGGTATTGATGACCCACAAGTATAGGGGGTGTATCGCGGTATTTTTGAGGGAAGTGAAACCCAATTTATTGATTCGACACAAGGGAGCCAAAAAATATTTATAAGCCTTAACAACTGAGTTGTCAATTCAGCTGCACGTGGAAACAATCTTGCTCACAACAGTTTATCAGTAGCAACAGTTTTGTAGTAGGAATAGTAAGGTAACAGCAGTAGTAAAGGCAAAGACGGTAGTAACAATTGCAGTAAACTGTAGGATTAAAGCACTGTAGGCATAGGGATGGATGGACGGGCATTGCATGAACAAGACAATTCACATGGCAATCAGAACATAGGGCATTTGCAGATAAATAAGATAAAGCATCCAAGTACTAGATAATCATAGGCATGTGTTCCATATATAGTCATACGTGCTCGCAATGAGAACTTGCACAACATCTTTTGTCCTCCCAGCCCGTTTGCAGCGGGGCCTGAAGGGAACTACTAGCAATTAAGGTGCTCCTTTTAATAGAGCACCGGAGCAAAGCATTAACACTCTATGAACACATGTGATCCTCACATCAAAGCCATTCCCTCCGGATATCCCGATTTTTGTCACTTGGTTCCGGACAACAACGTGTGTATACAACTTGCAGGTAAGACCATAAACAATACTATCACAATGAATCAATAACATGCTCAGATCTGAAATCATGGCACTCGGGCCCTACTGACAAGCATTAAGCATAACAAATCACAACAAAGTCAAAAAGCACTAATAGTAGATACTAGGCACCATGCTAGGGGGTGTATGGGGTGGCCAGACCACCCCCTAGTGCGGCCAGGCCTAGCCCACACGGCCAGGTGGTGTGGACGGGCCCCAGCCCAACTCCGTCTCGTATTCTGGCTCCGTGAGTCTTCTGGTGAAATAGAATTTTTGGCATATTTTCCGGGATTTTTCCTGATAGTTGATTTTCTACACAAAAACTAGACACCAAGGCAATTCTGCTGAAAACAGTGTTAGTCCGTGTTACTTGTATCCAAATCACACAAGTTTAGAGGAGAAACAATAGCAAAAGTGTTCGCGAAAGTAGATACATTTTGGACGTATCAACTCCCCCAAGCTTAGCTCATTGCTTGTCCTCAAGCAATTCAGTTGAAATCTGAGTGTGATAAAAGAAACTTTCACGAACACATTTGCTTCATATGATGTATATATTCTCAGCATGTGATCAACTACTTAGACAATTCATAATAAGGAGGATGCAACTAAGTTTACTTAATAGGCATTTCAAGCTATGAAGAGATTCCAACTCAAAAATAATAAGTAGGATGAAACATAAACATAAGCAACATTACAATGCTCATAACAAGGTATGATAGAGTAGTATCTCGCTTGCCTTTGATTGTGAATCTCAAGGCACTTCTGAAGTTCAGGTGATGACTAGAAGTAAAGATATCAAAGATACAAGCATCAAAGTCATAACACAATTAATCCAGTATTGAGACAAGCACATTATACTAAGGATGACAACTATGCTCTCAAGAAAGTGCTCATAGAATAGGTGGTGACTCAACTAGGAAATGAAAGAGGTTTTGAATAGTTTGAAAGCCTTCCAAATGCTGAAAGTATGGTACTCATTAGCTTTGAGCTCTCACTGCCCCTATAATAAGCATCTTTAAATGGTTAAGATGAAAGTGAGGTCCAATCTGAGTTATATGCTTGACAGACTATAAACTGGAAATCTCATATCCCTTGAGTATGAGGGCCGCTCCTCATGCTACTCAACTTTAGTTACCAGTAAGTTCTTGTCATAGTAAATATGTGCGTATCATAGAGAACCGCCAACGGGGTACCCCTTGCCCGATGATACGGAAGAATCCCCATATCAAAATGACAAGGCAAGCAGACAATGAGTATCTCAGCAATCTTCTTATTTACCATGGGAAAATGGTGCTTTTTTCTCTCCTTCCTCTTTTCTCATATCTATTTTTTTTCTTTTCATAATAGCTATCTGTTTTTTATAAGAAGAATGGTTCATAGATACTTATTATGGTTATGCTGCAGGTTGATACATTGCAAATGTATCTATAATTTTTGATGTTCCATGCTTGGTTTTATCTACTTTCTTATGTTTTGTCCACACTTTGGAGTACTTTTCATACGATTTCTTGGACTAACCTATTAACAAGATGCCACAGTGCCAGTTGCATGTTTTCTGCTGTTTTTGGTGCCAGGAAAGTCAGAAAATCAATATTATCGGAATCGGACCGGACAAAAGCCAAAGTTGGTATTTTACCGGAAGACTCACGGACCTAGAAGACGAGACGGAGAGGGGCCAAGGGCCAGCCACACCATAGGGTGGCACGGGTCCCCCTTGGCCGCGCCACCAGGTGGTGTGGGCCCCTCCAGCCTCCACCGACCTTGCCCTTTCGCCTATATATTCCTCCCAAGGCAAAAACCCTAGAGAGTCAAGCCTCCAGCCACGAAAAGTTCTGCAGCGCCGCTGCCACCGAAGGGGAGATTCGGGGGACAGAAAGTCTATGTTCCGGCACCCTGCCGGGACGGGGAAGTGCCCCTGGAGCCATCTCCATCGATCTCCACCACCATCTCCATCACCATTGCTGATTCCCATGATGAGGAGGGAGTAGTTCTCTCTCGAGGCTACGGGTTCTACCGGTAGCTATGTGTTCATCTCTCTCTCTATGCATGGTCTTATTGAGATCATGAGCTTGTAATCTATAGATCTATTCTGCTACTCAAGTGCTTTAATAGATCTCTGCTCTCCCAATGTGTGTGAAAGTGACAGTGTGCACACCATGGTGGCACTTAGGCTAGAGATTACAAATACTTGTTATGAGTTATATTTGGAGTTGGATGTCTTTATGAAATTGTGGTGTTTGTTGGAACCATCTAGTGCTCAAGGTGACAGTGTGGGGTTATCTAGATGGGAAAGGCTTACTTTGAGGTGTGTTGTTATAGCCCTACCATCGATTAGAGTGTCCAACTGGAGAGTAGTTAAGAGTAGTATCATAAAGAGAAGATATTTATATGACAGTCTTCACTAGTGAAAGTATGATCTCTAGGCCTTGGTTCTAAGCATTGATACACCGTTTGCAATTAGATCTGTTACATGTTTGCTTGTTGCCATCTTTATTTCAGTTTGCCTTTAGTCTTTTCCCACATCAACCACACGCCATCAAGCTATTTTCTAGCACCATTGTTTTATATCCATACCACTTGTATTTCACTATCTCTTCGCCGAACTAGTGCACCTATACATCTGACAAGTGTATTGGGTGTGTTGGGGAGAGAAGAGACTTCTTGGTATCTTGATTGCAGGGTTGCTTGAGAAGGAATACCTTTGACCACTTCCTCCCTGAGATCGATAAACCTTGGGTGATCCACTTAAGGGAAAACTTGCTGCTGTTCTACAAACCTCTACACTTGGAGGCCCAACAACTGTCTACAAGAATAGAAGTGCGTACACATCACATGTTTCCACCATGATTAGGCATGGATTAGACTAGCGGCCCAGGCGTTTCTCTAACACACATACATAACTCCATGGACTTACAAGCTCCCCTTTTATTTCACACTGATGACATCCGCAAACAAAAGAGCATGATATCAATTGGGTATATATTTACAGGTGTTGAAAGCGTTCCCCGTGACAGCATGGTTCTACTAATCCCCAGCCTATAATTTGCAAGCATATAACTTTCATGGACAATCACAATGGTTTAGGTTTATTAAGTGCAGGAAATAAAGTGTGCCATCAAGTTCGTGAGAGCTTTACTAACTAACTTTCTCATAACAAGCAAACATTTTATTCTGAAGAAAGCATGGCATATTAAATATGCACGGAACAACAAATCATGCTAATAGGTAGGTATGGTGGACACCTTTGGCAATATTTGGTCTTAGGAATTGGAAACACGAGTAAAGCATACTCACTGTAAGTGAAGGCTAGGAATAGCAAGCGAGCGACAAACGAGAGAGCAATAACTGTAATAATCATGCTTGCAACAAAACAAGACTAATCATGGCATTGAAGTGATTCAAGACCCTCAAGGAAAAATAATTCATTGAGCATGTGCCAAGTCAATTCAAGTGAAACATTCAGAGGAGGATACCACGGTGTCATACCAAGTTATGAGTAGAGTAATTCATGCAAACATTCATATGACATGCTACAAATTATTAGCGGGCTGGAGCTAATCATAAGAAAACAAGAACTACTAAGCATCCATGAATAACATACACCCTACACGATCAAGCTAAGCATGCCCACAATGATGAGTATATGTACAAAAATGAAAAAAATAGAGTTCATTACCAGCCTCTTACCACACCTCAAGTTGTCATTAATCCTCATTATTGCCCTTCACTTGTGTAGCTTGAATAATAACATGAAACCAAATTCCAGTGAAGACTGCTGAACCCTGCAACAAACTCACAAAACCAAAGAAGAACAACAAATATTTTTGGTGTTTTTGAGTTTTAAAGGCAAGAACCAAAAAGGAAGAACAAGCAAAGCAAAAATATTTTTGGTTTTTTCGAATAATCAAAACAAAACCAAACGGAAGAAACAAACCAAGGCAGAAAGAAGAAGAAGCAAACTAAGAGAAACAATAAAAATATTTTTGGTCTTTTTGTGTTTAGAAAGCAAAAGCAAAGAAAGAACGAAAACTAAAAAGAGAACGAAACATGAATATACAAAGTACCGACGAAAAATGATATGGAGATGAGTGCGATGTCGGTGTACCTCCCCCCAAGCTTAGGCTTTTGGCCTAAGTGGGTATCAATCTAGATACGAGTAAGGGTTCCAAGCAGGCGGGTCATTGTAAGAATGATCGTAGTTGGGCCCTTGGGAAGAAGAAGAAGCTCCCCAATCATAGGTAGGCTGCGGATATGAAGACTCCCCCTCAGTCGAAGGCTGGACCAAATCATCTGTGACCTTCCTTCTAGTATCCTACTCCTATTGGGAGAGCTCTCCCAAGTACGTATCAAGCTCCTCCTCAGTGAGTGACCATCCTACCCTGGTATCAAGGTTAAACAAAACAGGTGCATGCAAAAGAACAAATCGCTCGGACTTACTCCTCCTCCAACCAACCTTGAGAAAGGTTATTTCATAAGACAACTCACTCAAATTAGCCCAAGAAGAAACAAATTTATGCTGTATCATGGAATTAAGGTCAAGCCTTTCTATGGGAAACTGTAGGTCTAGATGATGAGGCACTAAACCATGCAACGCTAATAAACGAGAAGCAATGAGGCCTCCACAAATTCCACCTTTCTCCCGGTTAGGAGCAAGACGGAAAGCTATCAAGGCACCCAAGTTATAAGTCCTATCTCATTTAAGAGTAGCATAGATGAATGCTAGGTCATATGAAGATAACTTATTGGCAGTTTTCCTAGCAAGAACACACTTGACAATAAAGTAAGCAAAGTAGCGAATATACGGGAGATGAATGTTACGGATTTTTCCGCTCTCCTTCGAGAAGCTGCTCCCTTGGCAAATCTCCGCATACAAGTCCATGAGTGGTGCAGGTCGCCCTTTAATCCTTCCACACGATCCCCACTAAGGTACCTTAATACCTGCACAAAATTCATCAAGAGGAAGGTCAACAGCTATATTGTAGATTTTGTAGTGGACCATGGGGTTAGTCAAAGAGTGACTAAATCGAAAGTCCTGCACCACAGACATATTTAGTTTCACAAATTGACAAGGTTCATCTTCCACAAAGTGCTCCAATCCTGCATTAGCAACCCAAGTATGGAAGTCCTGGGAAATTCCTGCAGCCCTCATGAACTCGAAGCATGGATAGATGGAAGGAAAAACTTCCTCCTCTCGGTGAACCTTCATAAGCTCAGGCACCCTCATTTCATGTTGGTTGAGTTGATGCTCATTCATCTTCTATTCTGAAATTTAAACATCTATTACACAAGTGATTGCAAAGCGAATATATGATGAAGGGCACTACTCATAGGGACTCGTAGAGGCCTAAACATGCATCAAAACTATATCTCTAAGCATTGAACAAGCTTACAAGCTCTCATAACCTGTCACCTACATCAGCAAAATACTCAAGATATAAACCACTAAACACAAATCTGCTTGGACAAGCGGAGGAGTCACATACTGGAGAATAGTTGCTCCAAATTTTAGCAGAAAAGATGGATTGAGCAAGGAGATCGAAAAAACGAGGGTAAGAACAACAAGAACACGATTTCGAGCAATGAACTGGTGTTTTCTCGGGAGAGTGAAGAAAGTGGGAAGTGAGAGAGTGAGTGGAGGGCCAGGGGTGGCCCACACCATGGCCAGGCGCGTCCCTGGGCTGGCCGCGCCACCAGGTGGTGTGCCTGCCTGGTGGGCCCCCCTGGTACCTTCCAGGCACTCCTCTACCCCTTTTTCACGTAAATATTTAATATGAATTTTCTAGAATTTTTTGAGACACTTTATTTTTGAGCAATTTTCAGGTATAGATGAATAATTTTCTGACAGAGAAGGGTTTTTGGAAAGATGCAATGAAAAAACAAAGCTAAAGCTTTAGAACTTCTAAGACACTCTAACATGCAAGCAACTAACAACAGAAAAGGAAACTAAACGAAAGCAAAAACTAAAATGGATAGAATAGAAGTAAGCAGAGATAATCATGGTGAAAACATTGTTTTGTTCAATGAAATCCTTTTGTTAACAAGGTTGATCAGGTCTTGTTACCAAAACAATTTTATATGAAACAAAACTTTGTATTCCACTAATGATTATGTTACCTCAACCTTGATAGCAATGGTCCCAATAATAATAGTTTCAAATTTTTCTCTTGGTATGGACAATATATTTATCCAACTGGAATGCCCTCAACATGTTCTATTGAATTTAAACCATAAGTCCTATCAATCTTCTTGGGGAAATAGACAATATGCTCCTTGTCATTAACATTAACAGTCACCTTTCCTTGATTACAATTAATAACAGGTCCTGCTGTATTAAGAAAAGGTCTCCCAAGAATAATGGACATATTATCATCTTCAGGCATTTCAAGCACAACAAAATCAATTAATATCAAGCAGTTATGAGCCACTTGAACAGGTACATCCTCACATATACCAATAGGAATAGTGGTAGATTTATCAGCCATTTGCAAAGATATATCACTTGGTATCCATTTTTCCACTTGAAGTCTCTTATAGAGAGAAAAAGGCATGACACTAACTCCTACTCCCAAATCACACAAAGCAGTTCTAACATAACTATTTTTAATAGAGCAAGGAATAGTTGGAATACCTGGGTCTCCAAGTTTCTTTGGAACCTTACCATTAAAGGAATAATTAGCAAGCAAAGTAGAAATTTATTCATTAGGGATCTTTCTTTTATTCGAGACAATATCCTTCATATATTTTGAATAAGGAGGCAATTTAATAGCATCAGTCAAAGTAATTTGCAAGAATAAAGGTTTCATCCACTCACAAAACTTATTATAGTGTTCATCTTATTTGACTTGTGTTTCTTATCAGGGAAAGGCATAGGTTTTTGGACCCAAGGCTCTCTTTCACTACCATGTTTCTTAGCAACAAAATCTTCTTTAGTGTATTTTGTATTCTTAGTGTGCTTTTCACGTTCTTCTTCAACTTTTTTTTATCAGGAACATGATTTTCTTCATTACCACTTTCAGTTTCAGCATTAGAGACAGATATACTATTAGGATCTTTAGCAGGTTCAGAGGGTTCTACAATAGTTTTATGTTTCTTTTTTCTTTTCTTACGAGTAGTACCACTATTTTCAGCTTGTTGAGAATCCTGCTCAATTCTTTTGGGATGCCCCTCAGGATATAGAGGATCCTGGGTAGTAGCAGCACCACTTCTAGTTCTAATTTCATAAGCATGTTTTTCCTTGTCAGCATTAACTAGCAAGTCTTTTTGCACTTTAATAAGTTGATCTATTTGAGTTTGAACCATTTGAAAATGTTTAACAATCATTTTAACATCATTAGAGGTTCTTTCCACAATATCTTTTAACTCAACAATAGCTCTAGTGTTTTCCATTAAATGATTTTGCACCCTTTTATTAAATTTATCTTGCTTAACAATAAAAATATCGAATTCTTCTAAGCATTGATCAGGAGGTTTAAGGTAAGGAATATCACCTTCATCAAAGTGTTGGAGAGAGTGTACCTCAATAGTGGATGAATGGGGAATTGGCTTACGTAATTCTTCTATAGGAGGTAAATTCTTGACATCTGCAGCTTTAATTCCCTTCTCCTTAAGACATTTCTTAGCTTCCTTCATCACTTCATCATTCAGTTCAATAACTCCCCTCTTCTTAGATGATGGTATAGGCGCCGGTATAGCTGGTTCAGGTATCATTGTTTCAGGTATAGCTGGTTCAGGAGGAGTCTGATGACCCACAAGTATAGGGGGTGTATCGCAGTATTTTCGATAAGTAAGAGTGTCGAACCCAACGAGGAGCAGAAGGTGCTGGCTAGTGGTATGGATCAGGAATTCTTTGCAAATACTTAGCAAACGGATTTTTAGGGGTTTTCGATAAAGCAAGTAAACAAAGTACGAGTAAACAGAAGACAGTAGGAATAAATGCCGCAAGTGGGCCAATCCTTTCTGCAGCAAAGGACAAGCCGGTTGTATTTCTTAAGATGACCAAACGTTCTCGAGGACACATGGGAAGACTGTCAAGTGCTTTCGCTTCATATAGTCGATTAATCTTCTTTAGCTTGCTAAGTGTTGTGTGGGTGAACCTGTGCTAATGTACCGCCCCATCCAAGACTAATACATACTTGTGATTATACCCATTGCAAACATCTGTAAGTACAAGAAAGTAATTAATGTAGAAACCTAACCACAACTTTAAACTCTAAGACCCTTACGTCACTTGTGCAATGGTTTCCTAACGGGGGTTCAGGTTTCTATCACTCCAGCAACCCCTACGATTAGTAGCCAAATACACAATGCATTCCCCTAGGCCCTTATAGGTGAAGTGTCATGTAGTCGACGTTCACATGACACCACTAGAAGAAGTACACCACAACTTAAATAACAATCTATTGAATCTTTCTCAACGCAACTCCACTACTAACCACAAGACTTCTCCCATGTCCTCAAGAACAAAACGAACTACTCATAAGACATCATATGGATCATTATCAGAGATGGAATAATGATGTATAACAATCTGAACATAAACAATAATTCAATGGTTCACTCAATAGCATCAACTATAAAGAGTAATCAACACCGGGAAAGTTTCCCCTATGAACTATGCAAGATTCAATGCAATTGTTACAGCAATATGGAGATGGTGCTGATGGTGCTGATGGTGATGATGGTGGTGCTGCTGCTGATGATGATGATGATCCCGATGAAGCCCAGCTTGATGGTGGTGTTGATGGCGACGATCTCCCCTCTCCGGGAAGGAATTCCCCCGACAGAAATCTGTCTGTCGGAGAGATCTTTCTCTCTCGGTGTTTTTCCGCCCCGCAGAGGCGGTGGAATCTTTCTGTGGTCGCCCCCCGAGTCTTATGGTTTTGTGGGGATGATATACGCCAGAGGGGAGAGGCTGGAGTGGGCCAGGGCGGCCACACCACCTCCAGGCACGGCTTAGGCCTGCCCGCGCCATGGGGTGGTGTGAGCCCCCTGTGGCCCACCTCCACTCCATCTTCTGGCATCCTGAGTCTTCTGGAAATATAGGATTTTCCGTATATTTCCCGGATTTTCAGATCTTCGCGAATTTTGCCTCCAAACAGCACCTTTTCCATCAGAATCCTGACTGCAGCGGTCCATGCTCCAAAAGTCATCAACCATGCAAAAATAGATGAAATAACATAAGTATCACCTCTCAATACGAAATATATCAATGAATAATAGTGAATTAAGACATAGAATAGTGATGCAAAATGGACGTATCAGAGTCCAATCTTCATAATTCTTGCTTATTTTAGCCATTAATTCATCAGCTTCCTTGGGAGTCCTGGTCCTGAAAACACAATCAGCACAACTATCCAGGTATGTCCTAGATTCTTCAGTTAGTCCATTATAAAATATATCAAGAAGCTCATTCTTAGGTAATGGACATCCAGCCTATGCATGAATCAAAGCACAAAACCTTGCCCATGATTCAGGCAATATCTCTTTTTCTCCCTATTTAAAATCAAAAAGTTCCTGCAAAATAGCATGTCTAGCACTAGGAGGAAAATATTTCAAGAGGAAAGTACTAATCAAGCAATCAGGGCTATCAACAGATCCAGGAGGTAAATTATTAAACCAAGTTTTAGCTTCTCCTTTCAGTGAAAAATGGAAAATTTTAGCAACAAAGTAGGTGCGCATCTTGATATCATCAGAAAACAGGCCACTCATGGTAGAAAGCTCAGTCATATGTGCCACCGCACTTTCATTCTTAGTCCCACAAAAAGGTTCTTTCTAAACAATAGCTATATAGGATAGATCAAGAGAGAAATCATAATCTTTATCTTTGATGTTTATGGGAGATGCAGCAAACTTAGCATTAGGAGATAATTTGGGTTTAATAGTACGCCTCTCAAGGAGACTCTTAGCAGCACTCCTATCATGGGTGTTTTGACATTCTTTAATAAATTCATCGGTCATCTCAATATAACCGTCTTCAATATCATAGCTCTCTCTAGACTCAGGTGAACTAATAGGTGTAGTAGTGTCTTCATTTGGAGTTTCAGTATTTCCAGCTATAGTTCTAGCAATCGTAGCATCTAGGAAAGGACCTAATGAACCACTCTTATCAAGCACAGTAGAAGTAGCATCATAAGTATCAGAAATTTTAGATTCAGCAGTAGTAGCAGTGTGTGTGTAGCATGTGTATGTGGTGGTGTAAGGAGCTTACTCATAACAGATGGTGAATCAAGAGCAACAGAGGTGTTTAGAACCGTACCTCTTCTTGTAGTGGATGGTAAAATAGAAACCTTGCCATCACGAGACTTACCCATGATGGATGGATGGCAGCGAACAATAGTAATTCCAAGTGAACTTGATAAATAAAGCTATCCTCCCCGGCAACGGCGCCAGAAAATAGTCTTGATGACACACAAGTATAGGGGGTGTATCGCAGTATTTTCGAGGGAAGTGAAACCCAATTTATTGATTCAACACAAGGGGAGCGAGAGAATATTTATAAGCCTTAACAACTGAGTTGTCAATTCAGCTGCACCTGGAAACAATCTTGCTCACAACAGTTTATCAGTAGCAACAATTTTGTAGTAGGAATAGTAAAGTAACAACAGTAGTAAAGGCAAAGACAGTAGTAACAATTGTAGTAAACAGTAGGATTAAAGCGAGGTTGGCACAAGGATGGATGGACGGGTGTTGCATGGACAAGACAAATCACATGGCAATCAGAACATAGGGCATTTGCAGATAAATAAGATAAAGCATCCAAGTACTAGATAATCGTAGGCATGTGTTCCATATATAGTCATACGTGCTCGCAATGAGAACTTGCACAACATCTCTTGTCCTGCTAGCCCATTTTTAGCGGGACCTCAAGGGAACTACTGGCAATTAAGGTGCTCCTTTTAATAGAGCACCGGAGCAAAGCATTAGCACTCCGTGAACACATGTGATCCTCACATCAAAGCCATTCCCTTCGGTTATCCCGATTTCTATCACTTTGGGGCCATTGGTTCCGGACAACAACGTGTGTATACAACTTGCAGGTAAGACCAAAAAAAATACTATCATAATGAATCAATAACATGTTCAGATCTGAAATTATGGCACTCGAGCCCTAGTGACAAGCATTAAGCATAACAAGTCGCAACAAAGTCAAAAAGCACTAATAATAGATACTAGGCACCATGCCCTAACAATCCGATGCCATTACATGAACGATCTCATCCAATCCCTACCATCCCCATAGCCTACAGCGGGGGATTACTCACTCATGGATGGGGGAAACGTGGATGGTTGATAGAGAAGCGATGGTGATGATGATGGCGATGATCTCATCTAGTTCCCCGTCCCGGCAGGGTGCCAGAACGAAGTTTTTGGTTCCGAATCACGAAATCTGGTGGTGGCGGCGGAGCGGAACTCTTTCTAGAAAAACATCAAACCCCCCTGAGTTTTTAGTAAAGGGAATATGCCCGAGAGGCAATAATAAAGTGGTTATTATCTTATTCCATATTTATGATAAATGTTTATTTTGCATGCTATAATTGTATTGATCGGAAACATCAATACATGTGTGTTTAATAAACAAAAAGGGTTCCTAGTTATGCCTCTCTAATAGACTAGCTTGTTGATTAACAAGATGATCAAGGTTTCCTGATCATGGACATTGGATGTTGTTAATAACAAGGTCACAACATTGGTGGAATGATGTGATGAACATTCATCCGAAGTATAGCATTACGATCAAAGTCATTATGTTTATATTGCTATAACATCATACGAAGTAATATTTATCCTTAGACCATGAGATCATGTTAATTGCTAACACCAAAAGAGTATCTTGGTAACGTCAAACGTCACACCATAACAGGGTGACTATAAAGATGGGTTCAGTGCTACGAAGGTGTTATGTTGAGGCTCATGGATCAAGAGTGGAATTTGTCAATCCCGATGATGGATAGATATACTCTGGGCCCTCTCGGTGATATCACTTTAAGATAGCTTGCAAGCAAGTGATGTGATCACTAGAATGTTATATCACGGGAACAAGAAAAGAGTGCATGTCAGTAACGAGATCAAACTCGGTATGGAGATACCAATGATCGAATCTCAGACATGTAATATATCGCGAGACAAAGGGATTTAGTTACTAGCGTTAAAGGTTCTCACGATCACAGAAGTCATCGTTGAATGTGTAGGAGTCAGTATGGATCTCCAGGTCCCGCTTCTGATTATTGATCTGAGAGGAGTCTCAATCATGTCTGCATTATTCGTGAACCGTAGGGTGACACACTTAAGAGTTACCGGATACCATTTTGGAGCACATATGTTTCAGACGAAAGAATTGCAAAGCGCAGGAATTGTTTCGATAGAAACAGGAAACTGTTTCGGGTGAAATTGCAGAAAGTGGTTCTGCATGTGATATTGAAATATTGCAAGGGGTTATATGTGAATGTTTGTTAATTAAAGTAATTAACAAAATTCTGAATAAATTTAATAAAAGAGTTTTATTAAATGAGAGAGCATTAAACTTGGAGAATTTTAATGCATTTAAAGTAGGGACTTTAAAGGGGAATGTGAAGAGGCATTTTAATGTGGAGGGGTTACCACCACATGAATGGGGGAGGTGAGGAGTCACCCCCCCCCCCATGCGGCGGCCATGAAGGAGGGGCACCCCCTCCTCCTATAAAAGGCCACCCTCTTCCTCCTTCTTCCTCACACCTCCTTGTGAAGGATCTTTCTCCCCCTCTAGAATTATTCCCCCATGGTCTCGGATTAGCGAGATACATGTTCCCGGTGGCATTTTGTCTGGAAGGACTTGCTGCTTCCGCTGGATCGCTGGAGCGAGGAGGTGGAGGTTGTCTGGTGGCTTGAACGTGTGTGCGAGTACGAATGCGCTGCTGAGTTGCGACGCTCAGACTTCCTCACGATTTTGAGATCGGAAAGTGTACGACTACATCAACCACGAGTTCCTACTCCTTAACAAAACTCGTTGTCTTCGAGGGTAAGTTCTCAATGGATGTATGTCCACCCGTTGATCTGTATCTAGTAGATAGATCTTGGAGTATAGTTCTCATCGTAGGAAATTTTTTGTTTTCTATGCTGCGGACCCAACAGTGGTATCAGAGCCAGGTCTATGCGTAGGTGCTTTGCACGGGTAGTACACATATGTTTATATGTGGGCGATGATGATCACGTTATTGCATCTTCTATGTATTTTGGATATTGGTGGCATAGTGGGATGAAGAGGCCCGGACCAACCTTACATGTCATCATACATGAGACCAGTTCCACGACTGACATGCAACTTGTTTTGCATAAGTGGCTGGCGGGTGTCTGTCTCTCCTACTATAGTCAATATCTGATTTACAACGAGTTGCTAATAACTTGGTTATCCTCGTTGTGGTTCATGTTTGTAGGTGAGAACGGTTCTATCTCCGAAAGCCCTAAGCCACGTAAAACTTGCAATTGATAAATTAGAGGCGTCTAGTTTAGATCGTTGTTGGGCTAGTGTATTGATATGGTATTGTTGTAAGTAGATGTATGATAGATACTCTTACAACTCATTCAACGTGTAAGTTCCATAGACCTTGGCCTTACACACAAAGGAATGATAGAGATCATACCATGGTGCAAATGATAGAGATCAAATGCATGGACCATATCATCTCACTTTACACATTAGATGTTAGCATCTTATACTGCTAGTTTGGCGCTTTTGGTAGCATTGTAAGATGATCCCTCATTTAGATATCAAGATAAAATGTGTTCTTCCTTAAGTATGCACAATTCTATGGATCATGTTTCGAGACATCACGTGATGATCGGGTGTACTCGACTCTACGCTTTCATACAACGGGTGTAAGACAGTTTTACACACGCGAGTACTAAGGTTCTTACTTGGCGAGCCTAGCATGTACAGACATGGCCTCGGAACACGGACCGAAAGGTTAACCATGAGTCATATAGTTGATATGATTCCCATATTGATGCTCGCCTTCTGAAGCTACACCGACTCACGTGATGATCGGACTTGGTGTAGTGGATTTGGTTCATGTAATCACCAAAAAGGCACGAGGGATGTCGTTTTTAAGTGGGAGGTCATTTCTAATTTGGATTAGTCGAACTCAATTTTGTCATAAACTAAATCGAAATGAATTTGCATAATTTGTTATAGTCATTGGCATCTGTTCACTATCTTATGCTTAGTTTTAATTGAGATAATAGAACTATAGAATTTTGGATATTTACTTTACAAACTGGTCTCGTATTGTTTTGAATGTCAATTTAAAGTTTAGAAGTCCTATTGCAAACTTTCAGCAAACTCTATTTACTCCGTGAAGTTTAATAAGTAGTATTAAATCAAGAGTAAGAATTCCAATGTTAGTATCTAAAAGTATCATGTTTGCCTCTATGATTCTTGATATTCAAAAGTTGTTTTAATATCGAGGTATCTAGGAGCTGAAAGAATTGTTTCAGAAACCATCATGTGTGAAAGATATTGTGATATCTGAAACAAAGTTTTTGGTTGCATTATGATAGAGTATAATTTAGCAAAATACATGTTCTCATATTATATGAGAATTTGTGAAGGATGGAGATGCTAGGCATCCGAATCTCCCAAAAGGTTTTGGGAACTAAAATTATACTCGTCATTCTTCCTTATAGGCTATAGTAGCTTGATCATGAAAGTTGTCATGATAAGGATGAATAGAAGATGTAAGTAAAATGTTTACTACACTAATGGATTACTAAAGAATGGATTTTTGAAAGAACACCAAATATTTGATGATGGTGATCCACTTCAAAGTGCAAGTCCAAAGGTATTAGTATTTGACTATATACGCTTTGTACTATGTGACATGTGAATGACACCACTATTGATGTTGATAGATTCTTTTAAAAGAAAAAGGAATTGCTGAAAGAGAATCTATAAAATATTTGGCAGAAAAATAAAAGGTTGGAGATGTCCAACTTAGGTATATAGAATATATACATGTTATGGTTGTATTCCTTGCTTGTTAAACAATGTGGTTCTTAGGTATTGGATACCGAATTGGTTGGTATGAAGTGTCATGCAGGACAACGCAATTCATGAACTACAATGGCCTAAGTACCTAGCAAGAGAATAAGTGATGATGTTCATCGAAAACAAATAAAGTGTTATTGTGTTCTTCGTTGTCGTCAAACCTAGCCTTCAAGATTTGTTTTAATAATTGTTATTTTGTTCTGGTATTATGAGAACAATGGTTGTTCAAATAATTACCGTATTCCATAAAGGATGGATGAACTTTTACAAGTCTAGTGGGAGAAATCACATCCATAAACATTATTGCTAAAATGTCACAAGACAAATGATTAAAAGATCACTTATGAAGTGACATCGCTGTTTTAAATTATATTGGAAAGAAAACATGAAGAAACTCCATGTTGATGGATTTTTGGAGTCTTTGATTTTGATCAATTGACGCATGTGACACTTTCCTCGAGATAATTGAAACTCCGTCCATAGGCCAAAGAGAAACGGATGACTAATTTATTGGATATTATGCATGTAGATGTATATAGTCCATTATGTGTAGCCATATGCGATGGATCTTTTTGCTTCATATGCTTTCTCCAGAAATTTAAGTGAATATATCTATATATTTACTTAATAAGGAAGAAGTATGAAACATTTGAAAATTGTTCAAAGACTTTCAAGATGAAGTGAAAAATCATTGTAACGAGAAGATAAAAGATTTTATGATTTGATCATAAAGGAAGATATTTGAGTTACATGTTTAGCAAAACACCTAAGATTTGATGAATTGTTCCATGATTTGTGTTTCCCGATAAACCATAGGAGTATGGCATATTCGAGAGATGAAATCAAACCATGTTTGACATGGTAAGATCAAAAGGTGTCATTTGTAAAACTGCCATTATGTTTTAAGGATTGAAGCTTTAGAGACTACCGCTTTTACACTGAAAAGAGCACCATCGTGATCCGTTGAAATGACACCATATAAGTTATGGCTTGGGATAAAACCCGAATTGTCTTTTCTTAAATTTTGGCATGCTATGCATAAGTAAAATGTTTACAACCAAAGTCGGATAAGCACGTCTTTGTAGGTTATCCCAAAGAATTTGTTGGAAATTTCTCCATAACACCGAGGACAAAAGAGTTTGTTACTTGGAACGTTAAGTTTCTTGAGAAGGAAATTTTCGTGAAAAGTTAAGTGGAAGGACAATAGAAACTTGATAAGGTTATTGAACCTTAGTTATATGTGCTAAGTAGCGCAGGGCCGGAAAGTGTCCCGGTGGCGGCCACAATGCTCATGGCTCTCGTGATTACAAAAGGTGTGATCTCGGAGATTAGAGTTCCTATTGAACCGTGTGGGTCGGTAAGAATCAAATAGTAAGATTTGATAAGCAAGTCGTTATTGTTTTGACAATGATGAACCGACTACATGCAAAGAAGCGATGATGGGCCCTGACTCCATAAAATGACTAGAAGTCATAGAATCCGTGATAGTATCAATACACGAGAAATCAAGTTTCTGAACTTGGAAGACCCTCTGGAAAGGCATGAAGCCTATCTGTTGTGTTTGGATCTATAAATAAATAGACATGGATGTTTAACATCTATGAAATAGTCAACATGTCAGAAAGAAGTTTACGGCAATGTTCAAGGAGTTGACTATGACAAGATTTGATCTTTCATAGCGATATTTAGTCTTGACGGATTAATGTAGCAACGACTACATATAATTTGGTATATGGTAGTTGAATAAACAAAACAATGTTCTTCTAATAGAATGGTTACCTAGGACGTGTACATGACACGGTCCGAAGGGTTTTGTTAATTCAAAGGGTGCTAAAACGGCATGCAAACTTCAATAGTTGAAGTAAGCATAGCGGAGTTGGAATCTTCACCATGATGAAACTGTTAAAAGAGTTTAAATTCATCGGAGATGATGAAGATGCTTGCATTTGTAAGAAATTAAGTGGGAGCACTGAGACATATTTCTAATACATTATGTAGAGGACATATTGTTGATTGGAAATGATGTATCTTGTATTGACACAAGTTAAGAATTTCATTAAAATGAGATTTTGATGAAAGACTTGGGCAAACCCGGAATATTTGGCATCAATATCTATATGGATAGATTGAGGCGCTAATATGGTTGTGCCAGACATACATATATGAGATATTGAAAGGGTTCAATATGGAAACAACAAGAAAGGTTCTTGCTGCATGGAAAGGATTGTATCAAGATTCAACTGTTTCAACACTTCGTGAGTAAAATCACATGAAGATTTTGATCGATTATACCATGATATGTATATATCCAGAATGTCCTATGCTCTAAATGTTATGAGCACATACCAGAATGATTCATAAGATGATCATTGGACGATAGTAAAGATATTCTTATGAGCTTTGGAAGAACTAAGAATATATCATGTATAAGTGACAAATAGTTAAAGGTGGACGATAGTGACAAATTGTAAAGTGTTACATTGATACTAGTTTTGTCACAAGATACAAATTAAATTTATCTCAATTTAGACTATGGGTGGCACAATGTAATGGAAAGGATGTTCTATGGTGGATTTGGATGAGTTCCAAAGTTGAGACATTGTGATAGATACTACAACAAAAGGCTAAGTATATAACTGCTATAGTAGTAGCAAAGGAGGGCATTTGTGTTAAGTAGTTTGTTATCTAGGTGTGGTTCAAAGCAGGCTAATACTATGAAGATATATTGTGTGACAATAATATCAACATATTTTAACCGGAACAAACTAAAGGTCTCACCAAAGGACCAAATTTATACAATGCCATCTCATTTGAGAATGAGTGATGCGTAGAGACGCAAAGACATGCAAATACACATGGACCTGAAACTGTCAAATCCGGAGATTATATTAACCACTAGCAATAGCGTATATGCAACACCAGAAAGCCATAGTTGTTCAATATGCAAAGTTTTTCAAACTAGATTATTGACTCTAGTGCAAGTAGGAGACTGAAGGGAATATGCCCGATAGGCAATAATAAAGTGGTTATTATCTTATTCCATGTTTATGATAAATGTTTATTTTGCATGCTATAATTGTATTGATCGGAAAAGTCAATACATGTGTGTTTAATAAACAAAAAGGGTTCCTAGTTATGCCTCTCTTATAGACTAGCTTGTTGATTAACAAGATGATCAAGGTTTCCTGATCATGGACATTGGATGTTGTTAATAACAAGGTCACAACATTGGTGGAATGATGTGATGAACATTCATCCGAAGTATAGCATTACGATCAAAGTCATTATGTTTATATTGCTATAACATCATACGAAGTAATCTTTATCCTTAGACCATGAGATCATGTTAATTGCTAACACCGGAAGTGTATCTTGATAACATCAAATGTCACACCATAACAGGGTGACTATAAAGATGTGTTCAGTGCTACGAAGCTGTTATGTTGAGGCTCGTGGATCAAGAGTGGAATTTGTCAATCCCGATGACGGATAGATATACTCTAGGCCCTCTCGATGATATCACATTAAGACAGCTTGCAAGCAACTGATGTGATCACTAGAATGTTATATCGCGGGAACGAGAAAAGAGTGCATGTCGGTGACCAGATCAAACTAGGTATGGAAATACCAATGATCGAATCTCGGGCATGTATTATATCACGAGACAAAGGGATTTAGTTACTAGCGTTAAAGGTTCTCACGATCACAGAAGTCATCGTTGAATGTGTAGGAGTCAGTATGGATCTCTAGGTCCCGCTTCTGATTATTGATCTGAGAGGAGTCTCAATCATGTATGCATTATTCGCGAACTGTAGGGTGACACACTTAAGAGTTACCGGATACCATTTTGGAGCACATATGTTTCAGACGAAAGAATTGCAAAGCGCGGGAATTGTTTTGATAGAAACCGGAAATTGTTTCGGGTGAAATTGCAGAAAGTGGTTCTGCATGTGATATTGAAATATTGCAAGGGGTTATATGTGAATGTTTGTTAATTAAAGTAATTAACAAAATTCTGAATAAATTTAATAAAAGAGTTTTATTAAATGAGAGAGCATTAAACTTGGAGAATTTTAATGCATTTAAAGTAGGGACTTTAAAGGGGAATGTGAAGAGGCATTTTAATGTGGAGGGGTTACCACCACATGAATGGGGGAGGTGAGGAGTCACCCCCCCCATGCACCGGCCATGAAGGAGGGGCACCCCCCTCCTCCTATAAAAGGCCACCCTCTTCCTCCTTCTTCCTCACACCTCCTTGTGAAGGATGTCTCTCCCCCTCTAGAATTATTCCCCCATGGTCTCGGATTAGCGAGATACATGTTCCCGGTGGCATTTCGTCTGCAAGGACTTGCTGCTTCCACTGGATCGCTGGAGCAAGGAGGTGGAGGTTGTCTGGTGGCTTGAATGTGTGTGCGAGTACGGATGCGCTGCGGAATTGCGGCGCTCGGACTTCCTCATGATCTTGAGATCGGCAAGTGTACGACTACATCAACCACGAGTTCTTACTCGTTAACAAAACTCATTGTCTTCGAGGGTAAGTTCTCGTTGGATGTATGTCCACCCGTTGCTTTGTACCTAGTAGATAGATCTTGGCGTGTAGTTCTCATCGTAGGAAAAATTTTGTTTTCTATGCTGCGGACCCAACATTTAGGTCAGAAGGCAACTTATAGGTGAAGGGGGAGACCGAGGGGGTGTCTGGGGTGGCCAGACCACCCCCTGGCACGGCCAAGTGGTGTGGCTGGGCCCCAGCCCCACTCTGTCTCGTATTCTGGCTCCGTGAGACTTCTGGTGAATAGGATTTTTGGCATATTTTCCAGGATTTTCTTGATAGTTGATTTTCTGCACAAAAACTAGACACCAAGGCAATTCTGCTGAAAACAGCGTCAGTCCGTGTTAGTTGTATCCAAATCACACAAGTTTAGAGGACAAACAATAGCAAAAGTGTTCGGGAAAGTAGATATGTTTTGGACGTATCAGGTATCCCCTCTCAAGCAACCCTGCAATCGAGATACAAGAAGTCTCTTGTGTCCCCAACACACCCAATACACTTGTCAGGTGTATAGGTGCACTAGTTCGGCAAAGAGATAGTAAAATACAAGTGGTATGGATATAATACAACGGTGCTACAAAATAGCTTGATGGCGTGGAAGAGACTAAAGGCAATCTGAAATAAAGATGGAAACAAGCAAACATGTAACAGATCTAGTTGCAAACGGTGTTTCAATGCTTAGAGACAAGGCCTAGGGATCATACTTTCGCTAGTGAACACTCTCATATAAATATATTATCTTCATGATACTACTCTAAACTACTCTCCGGTTGGACACTCTAATCCATGGTAGGGCTATAACAGCACACCTCAAAGGAAGCCTTTCCCATCTAGATAACCCCACACTGTCACCTTGAGCACTAGATGGTTCCAATAAACACCACAATTTCATAGAAACATCCAACTCCAAATATAACTCATAACAAGTATCTCTAGCCTAAGTGCCACCATGGTGTGCACGCTGTCACTTTCACGCACATGGGGAGAGCAGAGATCTATTAAAGCACTTGAGTAGCAAGGTAGATCTACTTGATTACAAAGCTCATGATCACAATATGATCATGCATAGAGAGAGAGATGAACACATAGCTACCGGTAGAACCCTTAGCCTTGAGGAAGAACTACTCCCTCATCATCATGGGAATCAGCAATGGTGATGGAGATGGTGTGGAGATCGATGGAGATGGCTCCGAGGGCACTTCCCCGTCCTGGCAGGGTGCCGGAATAGAGACTTTCTGTCCCCCGAATCTCCTCTTCGGTGGCGGTGGCACTGTGGAACTTTTTGTGGCTAGAGGCTTGTCGATTTAGGGTTTTTGCATCTTGAGGCATCTTATAGGCGAAGAGGCAAGGTCGGTGGGCGGCCAGGGGGCCCACACCACCTGGTGGCGCGGCTAGGGCTAGACCGCGCCACCATATGGTGTGCCCACCCTGGTGCCCGACTCCGTCTCTGCTTCGTGTTTCGTGTTGCTCCGAGAAAAATAACGAATTTGACTTCTGTCCGGTCCAATTCCAAGAATATTCATTTTCTGACTTTTCTCGAACCAAAAACAGAAGAAAACAGGCAACTGGCACTGTGGCATCTTGTTAATAGGTTAGTACAAGAAAGTGTATAAAAAGTACTCCAAAGTGTGGACAAAACATAAGAAAGTAGATATAAACCAAGCATGGAACATCAAAAGTTATAGATACATTTGCAACGTATTAGCAAACAACCACTAGTAGAAAAAGAGCCTTTCATTCAGAGCATTTGTCCCGGTCGCTCCATGAACCGGGACTAATGCCAGCATTCATCCCGGTTCGAGTGGTCGGAGTGTGGCACGGGATGTGGGGGTCATTCGTCCCGGTTCAGAAGGGAGTATTCGTCTCGGTTTGTAACACAAACCGAGACTAAAGGTATTGCGTCAGACACGTGGCATGCCGCAAACCTATAGTCCCGATTTGTGTTACAAACCGGGATGAATAGTCTGCCTATAAATACGCTGCCCCAGCCAGCCCTCCCTCTGTTTTTTATTGGTGGAAGGTGTGAGATGTGTGTGCTAGTTTGATTTTTTCCTATGCACATGAGTTGTTCGATGAAATGCTTGAGAGAATGATTGTAGCATCCCAATTGTCTAACAATTGTAATGTTACTTGTTCTAGTAAGATATTGGCTACTTCTATATATAATTGTTGCATCATAATTATATCATGCTCATGTCATCATGCCACCTTGCATTTGAGCATCATATAAAACCCCTTTTTCTTTTGGTTCTTGTCTCATATGCATTATTAATTGTATTTGCCTCTTGCTATTGTATTTGGTTATTGATATATTGTCAAATGCCCAAGTTGAGTTGGGGGCATATCTTTTATTCACCTCCATTATCTTTTCTTTTCACCACTTTATAATTCCACCATCCTATTAGTCTATGAGCTTGTTTGTCTTTCTTTTGATTTTATCTAGCTCATGGGAAATAGGGTGGATCTAATCCGACTTATATTTTGCTTGGCCTTTATTTCCACTTCTTGGGAATTCATAAGAAAAATGCCATATCATTACTATTGTTTTCACAAAATTAATCATGGCACTTATTATTTTTGCATGGGCCATGCAACCTTCACCACCACCTTTTACTCCATTGGTTTTTCCTTTGATTTAATGGATCCTATCTTTGTGGACCATCTCCTATCATTCCACCATCCCCATATTCTCATCCATATCTTTTTCTTTTATTTTATTTTCTTCATGCATGATCATATGACGCTTACTCTTTCTATCTCTTTCTCTCTCTTTTTCTTGGGTTCTTCTCCACCTTAGCTTATGCTAGATCAAGCCCCTCTTTTCCTCTTGGTTTGGTCTCATAAACAAAATTCAAAACCTAAACTCTAATAAAAGCCTAACCTATCTCCCTCTCTCTAATTTTCTTCTAACCCTAATTCTACACCAAACACTAAACCCTAAACCTCCTATCCCTCTATCTCTCTAACATGCTGGTCCCACGTAGCCCCTCTCTCCCTGGCCCACACCCCAGCCACCACTACCCTACCCTAACCCTCAAAACCCTAACCCGAGCTACCCCATCTAACCTAGCCAAGTGCACCCGAGCCCCTCCCCTCTTCCTCTCTTTCTCTCTGCCGTGCGGGCCTAGCTGCACCACCACGCCGTCCCTACCTGGCGGCCTCCACCACCTCACCCTGCCCTGTCTACCTGCCCCGGCCGAGCACGTGATCGGGGAGAAAAAGGGAAGGGCCGAAGCCACTTTACCCTGAGCCGCTCCCACATGGCAAACCTCCTTCCTCTCCCTCCCTTTCTCCTCCTCTCACACGCCTCCTGCATCGCCCAAATCCACCCCAAGCTCTACCGCGCCTCCCCCTTCTTCCTCGTCGTCGCCAGCTCCTGCCGCCAGTCGCCGCCGTCTACCCCGGCGTCTCATCGCTCCAGCCGGCGTGCGCGTCGTGGAGGAGGCCTGGAAGACCAAGACTGTAGCACCCCAATTGTCTAACAATTGTAATGCTACTTATCCTAGTAAGATATTGACTACTTCATATATATTATTATTGCATCATAATTATATCATGCTCATGTCATCATGCCACCTTGCATTTGAGCATCATATAAAACCCTTTTTATTTTGGCTCTTCTCTCACATGCATTATTAATTGTATTTGCCTCTTGATATTGTATTTGGTTATTGATATATTGTCTAAATGCCCAAGTTGAGTTGGGGGCATATCTTTTATTTCATTCCCACCACCTTTCTTTCCACCACCTCATAATTCCACCATCCTACTAGACCATGAGCTTGTTTGTCTTTATTTTGGATTTCTCTAGCTCATGTGCAATAGGGTGGATCTAGTCCATTAAATTCCTTTGCTTGGCTTTGTTCCACTTCTTGGAAATGCATAAGATTAATGCCATCATACTAATTTTGTTCTCACAAAATATATCATGGCATTATTATTTGCATGGGCCACGCAAGCTTCTCCACCACCTTTTTACTCCATTGGTTTTGCTTTGAATTTAATTGATCCTATCTTGGGAGTCCATCTTCTACCATTCCACCATCCCCATACTCCTATCCACCTATTTATTTTCTTATTTTCATTTCTTCAAGCATGATCATATATGACCCTTTCCACCTATTTCTTTTCTTCCTCTTTCTCTAGTTTCTCCTCCACATTATCTCAAGCAAGATCAAGTTTCATGCTTCTCCTTGGTTTGGCCTCATAATCAAATTAAAATATAAATGCTTAACAAAACCTAACCTAATTCTTTCCTCTCTCTCTCTATTTTATCCTAAACCTAAGCTTGCTCTCTCTCTCTCTAGCATGACCTCCTTGCTCCCCTCTCTCTCTAGCATGACCACCTGGCCACCCTCTCCCTGGCCCACACCCAGCCACCCCAAACCCTAACCCTAGACATGCCCATCTACCCTAGCCCGATCTACTCCCTTTTCTCTCTTTCTTTCTCTCCCGGCTGAGCTAGCCCCACCTGGCTGTCCCTCCCTCTCGACCAAGCCCCACCTGTAGCCCCAGGACCAGCCCCAGCCGGCCGAGCACGTGCTCGAGGGAGAAAAGGAGAGAAAGGTGGCACGAGGCCACCTTATCTCTACCGTGCCCCGCCTGCCTTCCTCCTCCCTCACGCCTCTCCTGGCTCACCCAGATCCACCCCGAGTCGCCCCTCCTTTCCTCCTTCTTCCTCCTTGACGACTACCACCTGCCGCCGTTCGCCGCCAGCACCACTTCTCCCTCGTCGTTCTAGCCGGCGTGCGTGACGTGGAGTTGTCCTGGGCGACCAAGGGGACCCCCCTGCTGCCCCCTGTATGCGCCAACGTGGACGAGGAGCTCCCCAGCACCGCCAGATCTTCGCCGTCCTCCGAAACCCTAGCCCGCCGGTGCGTCTGCATCCTCGCCGTTCCAGCGCCTCCCCGACCGATCCAACACCGTCGTCGAGCCCGCGGTGAGCCTCCCCTTCCCCCTGACATGCTCCGCCTCGCCGTACCGCTCTAGCCCCGCCGTGCGTTTGGTCGAACGACCTCCGCGCGCCAGAGCTCGCCGGCGTCTGCAGCTTTCCCGCGCCGCAGCAAGCTTACCTAGCCCCAGCCCCTCACTTGTCAACTCCCCTCGCCCTACCGCACCGGTCAGCCCCCTTAGCGCGCACTCCCGCGGCCCGGGATCGAATCCCCGCTCCGCGCCGCGCACGCACTTGCCGTCAGAACAGAGAGGAAGAAAAACAGTAACCCGCGCATGGTCGATTTGCAAAAAGCCCCCCCACCTTTTTGATTCCTGCAACCCGCGCTCCTAGTTACCCCACCAGTCAGCCGCGCTGACACTTTTGCTGAAAACCCCTCGGCTTTTCCCGGCCGCAACCCACGCTCCAGCCCCCAGCCCTAGCTGTCAGCCCCTGTCTCCCTCGCCGCTATCACGTGGGCCTGCGCCAGTTGGCCCACCCCGCAGTCACAGTGGCTAGGCGAGCCCGCGGTGACAAAAGATTTTTCCCGCACGGAGGCACAGTCAGCGCCAGGCCCACCCGTCAGTGGCTATGGCTAGAACTACCTGCGGTGTAAAAAGTATTTCCCTTTGTCTGTTTAAATCAAATCTTTTTCAAATTGATTTAAATTCAAATTCTTTTCAGATTAAAATAATTTTAAAAATACAAATCCAAACAATGTATATAATATATGTTTTGGAATCAGAAAAATGTGAGGAATTCAAATATGCCATTCAAAATATGTTTTGAACACTTTAAATTTCGAGATGATTAAAATTACAATAAAATGCCCTTTTCCTTATTTAATTAATAACTTTTGTTTTATAACTCCAAATTTTGACAAATAATATGTCTAAATCGATCAGCGCGACGAGCCCGTTCTATTTATGCAGTCCTTGTTCTGAATTGAAGCATGCATCATGTTGTCATTTAAAATCTGAACTGTTTATGACAATAAAACTTGGTCAAATGAATAATAAAATGTTTTATTTCTTGTATCCACACCCCACCTTTGCCATGCTACTTTAATGCCATGTAATTGTGCCTCATTCATCATGGCATGCTTGGTTGCTTGTTGCATTTCAATTCATATTCTTGCGCACTTTATTTATGTTGGCCCTTGTTTGTTTGGTTCTTCTTCGAATAGACGCCCAGCAGGAGAATTACCAGGAATCACAGGAGTATTACCCAGATCCATCTCTCGCTTCAACTGAGCTGCCAGGCAAGCACTACCACATGCTTGCATACATACAGTACCTATTGCCTCTATCTTATTCTTGCATCATTGAGTCGTGATTGCATTAAATTGAATCCCAAGTACTGCATAGCCTTTACTTTTAAACCACACCAAGCTTGTTCCGGTCCCATGAGCCATTACTACAGGAGTTGTTTAAGCCATGCGAGTCATAGAAAAGCATGAGTAGGGTATGTGAGTGCCCCTCTTTTCCTCTTGGTTTGGTCTCATAAACAAAATTAAAAACCTAAACTCTAATAAAAGCCTAACCTATCTCCCTCTCTCTAATTTTCTTCTAACCCTAATTCTACACCAAACACTAAACCCTAAACCTCCTCTCCCTCTATCTCTCTAACATGCTAGTCCCACCTAGCCCCTCTCTCCCTGGCCCACACCCCATCCACCACTACCCTACCCTAACCCTCAAAACCCTAACCCGAGCTACCCCATCTAACCTAGCCAAGTGCACCCGAGCCCCTCCCCTCTTCCTCTCTTTCTCTCTGCCGTGCGGGCCTAGCTGCACCACCACGCCGTCCCTACCTGGCGGCCTCCACCACCTCACCCTGCCCTGTCTACCTGCCCCGGCCGAGCACGTGATCGGGGAGAAAAGGGGAAGGGCCGAAGCCACTTTACCCTGAGCCGCTCCCACACGGCAAACCTCCTTCCTCTCCCTCCCTTTCTCCTCCTCTCACACGCCTCCTGCATCGCCCAGATCCACCCCAAGCTCTGCCGCGCCTCCCCCTTCTTCCTCGTCGTCGCCAGCTCCTGCCGCCAGTCGCCGCCGTCTACCCCGGCGTCTCATCGCTCCGGCCGGCGTGCGCGTCGTGGAGGAGGCCTGGAAGACCAAGAGCAGACCCCTGCTTCGCCCTGGACAGGCGGACGCGAAGGAGGGACCCCCAGGACCGCCAAATCCTCGCCGCTCCCCGAAACCCTAGATCGCCGGAGCGCCAGCCTCGTCCACGAACCGCTGCACCCCTTCCCGTTCTGACACCGGCAACCTCCCCGCGGTAAGCTCCTCCACCTCCTAGACAACCTCCTCTCCGCTGTAAAGCTCTAGCGCCGCCGCTTTTTCCGCCGAACGATCTCAGTGCGTCGTCGCTCGCCGTTGTCTGCACGTGGTACGCGCCGCATAGCGCCATAACTAGGCCGCGCCTACCTTCCTAACAACCCCCCTAGCCTACCGCACTGGTTCCGCCTCTCTGCGCGCGTGCTCCGCGTCGCGGGATCGAGTTCCCGTCTCGCCGCTCTGCGCTGCGCGCTGATTTTCCGTCAGGCCGAGGAGAACGAAGTACAGTACCGGGCCGTGGTCGATTTATAGTTAGCCCCCTCTTTTTAACGCTCGCTCAACCCACGCTCCTCGCTAGCCCCACCTGTCAGCCATCGTGACCTTCTTCCAGAAAACCCCTCAGTCTTTTCTTATCCTAACCCGTGCTCCCGAACGGCCCACCCGGCAGCCTCTGTTACTCCGATCGCTGTCAGCCTCAGTGGCTAGCTAAGCCCGCGGTGGAAAAGAGTTTTCCGCGCGCGTGTGCCCCGCCAGCCACTGGCCCACCCGTCAGTGGCTGTGGCTGGGTCGGGCTGAGTAACAAAAGTCTGCCCTGTTGACTGTTTTAGTTTAATCTTTTCAAAATTGATTTAAATTCAAATTCAAATCAGATTTAAATAATTTTTAAAATACAAATCCAAATAATACAAATAATATATGTTTTGGAATCACAAAAATATGAGGAATTCAAATATGCCATTCAAAATAATGTTTGAACACTTTAAAATTTCGAGATGATTAAAATTACCTTAAAATGCCCTTTTCCTTAATTAATTAATAACTTTATTTCTACAACTCCAAATTTGACAAATAATATATCTAAATCGATCAGCACGACGAGCCCGTTCTATCTAAGCAGTCCTTGTTCTGAATTGAAGCATGCATCATGTCATCATTCAAAATCTGAACTGTTTATGACAACAAAACTTGGTTAAATAAATGACAAAATGCTTTATTTCTTGTATCCACACCTCACCTTTGCCATGCTACTTTAATGCCATGTAAATTGTGCATCATTCATCATGGCATGCTTGTTTGCTTGTCGCATTTTATTTCCTATGCTTGTGCACTTTATTTATGTTGGCCCTTGTTTGTTTGGTTCTTCTTCGGATAGACGCCCAGCAGGAGAATTACCAGGAATCACAGGAGTACTACCTAGATCCATCTCTCGCTTCAACTGAGCTGCCAGGAAAGCACTACCACATGCTTGCATACATACAGTACCTATTGCCTCTCTCTTATTCTTGCATCATTGAGTCGCGGTTGCATTAAATTGAATCCCAAGTACTGCATAGCCTTTACTATTAAACCCCACCAAAGCTTGTTCCTCCATCCCCTGAGCCGTTACTACAGGAGTTGTTTGAGCCATGCGAGTCGTAGAAAAGCATGTGTAGGGTATGTGAGTGTCTGATGAATAACGAGGTACCTAAACCACTTAACCTGAGTAGTAATGGGATAACTAATGAAAGAGGCACCGGTGAGCAATATCTGCTATTTGGTTTTTCATGCTCACTTGTGTCCCGTAGGACCCCGAGTACTTGATTCCTGTTCCTTGACTATTCGCACTATCCACATCCGGGAGGCCTCATGGACCCCCCTGAGCCAGAGCTTGATTCATTCTTATTTCTTGGGGCCACAATTAGTTTGGGGCTTTATTACTATCCTGTACTTATGCCATGTTACTTCTTTATTTAAGATTGTGCGAGGGGCACCTGTACTGTTTTGGATCGTGACACATTTTCGCTGTATCGACAAGCCCAGTCACATTTTCGGGTTCCCAGTCGTTTACCGCCGTCCACACAAACCTTGGGTCCGTCTCGGAGCCGGCCAACTTCGTTGTGGGTAGCTTAATGGGGTGGCCCCCTGAAATATTTTTGAATCCTGTGATTGCTTTGTCGTGAATGCCTCGTTGGGTTTTGAGTTGGTTTTTCTGAGGTTGATCGAGTGTGTGTTGCTATTCGTGCACCCCTGCAGGGTAAATCTTTCTGAAAGCCATGTCCGCGGTTATGGACGACTTGGAGCACAGTTTCTCGATCATAGAAAAGTATAACTAAAGTACCGCTTTTAAATTGACTAAGTACTTGACTAGTAAATAGTGCAATACTCATGGAATGGTTAATAAAACTGCCAACGGATGATGAGGGTTGTTCGTCCGCTTCCTCGTTTGTAAGCGAGGAGGAGGATGGATCTGTTATTATACAGTTATAACTGTTGTTCTTAATTCATGGACATCTGTCTATCATTGGTTAGGCGGATGGTTAGCGAGTATCTATAGAATTGTTAGGTATTATCTTTTGCTGCAATTGCGTCACCCCAGGTTGTGTCCCCTTTAGCGGCATAAAGACTTGCTGAGTACCCATAGGGTCTCACACGATAAATTGTTTGATTCAGATGAACAGGTGTACCCGCAAGATGGATACTGGGTGGAAGAGACAGATGATGTTGGCAACGATCATTCGGTGTAGAGATTCCGGGAACGGGGATCGGTGAGATATGTGGGCGGGATGTGTTTATTTATGGGGCATCTTATGCCGATTTGCTTCTTATCCGTACTCGGATCTTGTTTTCCGCTTCCGCCTAATACTCTGATGTGTGATGTATGAGGAGCTATTCTAAATTATTATATCTATCTAGGACATTTGAATCTTGCCGTATGGCGTTGCTATATTTCTATTTCTTTTCGATGGAATGGCTCTGAGGACTGTTGTATGTGGCTTGCATACATACTCATTTGTGTATGTAGTTGATCCCTTCGCCTGCCGATTACGCCGCTCATTCTTGTCCCGATGTCTGGAAGTGGTTAGGACGGCCGAAAGGTCTACCGTGAGTGGCCCTGGGCCCCACCGTACTATTTTAACCACTTTCATTCATCCAGGCATGTAACTAAGAGTGTAATTCACCGAGGTAGTTACAATTGGTATCAGATCCATCCCGCCCTTCAGGGTCTCAGCCAAAATGGTCGTTGTCAGTCTAGCAAATATTTTGGTAGTTATGTATATTAGGGAAAAACAAAACGTGAGAGTAGGACTGCTTCCATTTTTCTTCTTACCCACCCACCCTTTTTCTGGTAAGGAAGTGTAACGTTTTCAATCCTCTTCTAAAATTCAAACTAGGATTCACGTGTTCTGGGTTCCGTAGTACCATAGGTTGTGTGTGTGTGTGTGTAATTCCTTGTCTATCTGTTGCATCCAAATGTTATCACTATCTGCCTTTGGTTATCACCTGTTGGTACATTCCATACCGACAGGCCTTTGTAAACCGACGCGATCTATTCTGATTCGTTGTACACCGATGCGATCTATCTTACTCTTTGTTATCCGACGTTATCTTGTTGGGGTGTTCTTTTTCGTAGTTACCAATCTTTAGGTTCATCTAAGAAGAAGGTGTTGGGATATGTGTTTTACTGATTCATGTGCGGAGTAATGATTTGAGTGCGGGATGGAGTCGCGACCATACCACTACTTTTATCATTGCTCTTGTATATTGAATTAGTAGAGTTACTAATCTTGATTCGTTAAGTGGTTTTGCGCATATAGTGGTATTTTAATGCTGAAATTTGCGGAAATTTTTTCTTTGTTAGTTGTGTACCACACTCCTTGTTCAGTCGTGTGCGTTATGCTTAGTATCTTCTAGTTGCCTTGAACTTTGTTGATATTTTAATATCATCTTAGTGAATTGCATCCTTTAATCTTGATTAATCCCATTTTGGTACTATTTTGGATTATTATCATTCTCCATCATAGTACTGACTTGTGTTTTATATCAATCACAGGATGGCACCACCACGCCGTTCTGAGGAGGACATACCACCTGAACTTGGAGCTGCTTTGGCAAGTATTGCAAATGCTTTGGGCACTATGCAGCAGAACCAGCAGCGCTTCGAGGAAAGCGTGAGGAGGAATGAGTTTGTTCCGCTACCTCCACCTCCCAAGCGAGGAGACATCAAGAGTTTTCTCAAGTTCAACCCACGCCAATTTGAGGTGTCTGATCAGCCACTTGATGCGGATGATTGGCTTCGTGAAGTGTCAAGGTTACTGATGACTGCGGATGTTCCCGAGAAAGAATGGGTCAAGTGTGCTACTCACCTTTTGAAGGGAGATGCAGCTCTCTGGTGGGAAAATTACCTCAAGGCAGATCTTTCTGGTTTTCAGCCTACTTGGGAACGGTTCACTTCTGCTTTCAAAGAGCAATATCTATCAGAAATTGTCATGGAAAGGATGAAGGAAGTGTTTCTCAACCTCAAGCAGGGCACTGACAATGTCAACACCTACATCAGAAACTTCATGAACCTGTCTCGTTATGGTGGCGATGAGATCTCTGATGACAAGAAGAAGCAAAAGAGGTTTCGGCAAGGCCTCAATGCTTCCATCAAATATGCAATCACTCATGCAAGGCCGGCATCTTTTCTGGAACTCCAACACACAGCTCTGCAGGAAGAAGCAAGTAGGCAAGTGTTTGAGGAGTCAAAGAAACACAGCCGTGATACAGCAAGCTCTTCTGCTATGACAGCTCCTTCTAAGCGTCGTGTCTGGGTTCCTAACAGCCCACCGTCGCTCCCTGCTCCACCAAGACCGTCAAGCTATGCACCAAGGCCACCAAACTCCTTCACTGCGGCTCCCAGGGGCTACAACCACAACTACCCTGGAGCGCCTGGCGGAGTCCCTGGCTACGTTGCTCCACGTCCACCTGGTGCTTGCTATACTTGTGGAAACACTGGGCATCAGCACTAGAATTGTCCAATGAACAACAAAGCTCTTCCACCACCACCTCCAAGACCTGCGGCAAGTGCTCCTATGATTCGTGCACCTCCACCTCGGGCAATCAACATCAACACCAAGCCTGGGTCTACGGTTGCTCGTGCCAACTGTGTCAACGCCGCTCAAGCTGAGCATGCACCTGGAGTTGTCATGGTTATGCTTCCTGTTAACTCAGTTCCTGCACGAGTTTTGTTTGATTCTGGTGCTTCGCATTCGTTTGTTTCTCACAAGTTTGCGCATGAGCAAGATCTGGCTATGGTTCCATTATTACACCGTCTTGTGGTACAATCTCCTGGGTCAAACATGAGGGCTGCTCATATCAGCCATGGCAATCAAATTGAGATTGGTGGCTCTTCGTTTCCGGCTTCCCTAATTATTCTGGGCAATTCTGATATTGATGTTATCTTGGGAATGGATTGGTTAACAGCAAATGCAGCTGTGATTGATTGTGCTGAACGTTCGGTTTCTCTAAAAATTCCTGAAGGCCATATAGTCTATTCTCCAAATCTGACTCCTGCAATTCAGCTTTATTCTTTGGCGGCTCTGAATGATGATGCTATGGAAGGTATTCAGAGTGTTCCTGTAGTCTGTGAGTTCCCAGATGTCTTTCCTGAAGAGTTGCCAGGTATGCCTCCGGATCGTGAGGTTGAGTTTGTCATTGAACTTGAACCTGGTACTGCTCCTATTTCCAAGCGGCCTTATAAAATGGGTCCTGCTGAGTTGGCTGAACTTAAGCGTCAGTTGGATGAACAAGAGAAGTTGGGTTTCATTCAGCACAGTACTTCTTCTTGGGGTAGCCCAACCATCTTTGTGAAGAAGCGAGACAAGACTGATAGACTTTGTGTTGACTATCGGGCACTCAATGCTAAAACCATCAAGAATAAATATCCCCTTCCGCGGATTAATGATCTCTTCGATCAGCTAGCTGGAGTTGTGGTATTCTCTAAGCTTGATTTGAGAAGTGGTTATCATCAAATCAAGATCCGCAAGGAAGATGTTCCTAAAACAGCTTTCACCACCCGCTATGGCCTGTATGAGTACACGGTCATGTCTTTCGGTCTCACCAACGCACCTGCCACCTTCTCGAGGCTTATGAACTCGGTTTTCATGGAGTATCTTGATAAGTTTGTTGTGGTCTATCTGGATGACATTCTAGTCTATTCTAAGTCTAAGGAAGAACATGAAGAACACCTTCGGTGTGTCCTAAACAAGCTTCGTGAGAACCGCTTGTACGCAAAGTTCTCCAAGTGTGAGTTCTGGCTGCCTCAAGTCACCTACCTTGGTCACGTCATCTCTGCCAAGGGCATTGCCGTCAACCCAGAAACTATTAAGACAATTATGGACTGGCTTCCACCCATAAATGTCAAAGAAGTCTGGAGTTTCCTTGGTTTGGCCAGTTACTGTCGTCGCTTCGTTCAAAACTTCTCAAAGATTGCGAAGCCTCTTACCGATCTCCTCAAGAAAGGCAAGAAATACCTTTGGACTCCTGCATGTCAAGCAAGCTTTGAAACACTCAAAGAGAAGCTCACTTCCACTCCAGTCTTAGTTCCTCCAGATACATCAAAGCCTTTCCAGATTTTATGTGATGCTTCATTGCAAGGATTGGGTGCGGTCCTTATGCAAGAAAAGCAAGTTGTTGCTTATGCCTCTCGACAGTTGAAGACGCATGAGATCAACTATCCTACACATGACCTCGAACTCGCAGCAGTTGTCTTTGCTTTGAAAGTATGGAGGCATTACTTGCTTGGCAACCGTTGTGAGATCTTTTCTGATCACAAGAGTCTGAAGTATATCTTCACACAGCCTGATCTCAACCTTCGTCAGAGGAGGTGGATTGAAACAATCAATGATTTCGATTTGACCATCAACTACACTCCGGGCAAAGCCAATGTCATGGCCGATGCTCTCAGTCGAAAAGCTTATGTCAACAACCTCATGGTGGAAGAACAACAGCCTCTCTTGTGCGAGGAATTCCGCAAGCTAAACCTTGAAATTGTGGATCAAGGGTATCTTCTGAACCTTCTAGCAACACCTCTCTTGGAAGAAAAGGTCCGTTCCATTCAGCTTGGTGATCCTTACACTAAAAAGATCATCTTCAACATTCAGCTTCCGAAGTATGAGTCTTTCCACGTAGACGACCAAGGTACTCTTTTCTTTGAACACCGGATGTTTGTTCCGAACTACCTTGGTTTAAGAGAGCAAGTTCTCAACGAGGCGCATGATTCTGTTCCTTCTATCCACCCTGTCAGCACTAAGATGTACATGGATTTGAAAACACAATATTGGTGGCCTGGTTTGAAACGATATTGTGCCAAGTATGTCTCGGAGTGTGATGTCTGTCGTAGAGTTAAAGCTGTCCATCAGAAACCTTCCGGTCTTCTACAGCCAATGAAGCCTCCGGAATGGAAATGGGAGAAAGTAGAGATGGACTTCATCACTGGTTTTCCAAGGTCGCAGAAGGCAACAATGCAATCTTTGTTGTCATTGACAGGCTTTCCAAAGTAGCTCACTTCTTTCCAGTCAAGGAAAAATTTTCTGCAATTCAGTTGGCGGAGCTCTATATCAACAGAATTGTCTCTCTGTAAGGAGTTACTCTTGAGATCAGTTCAGACCGTGGAAGCATCTTCACTTCCAAGTTCTGGGGAAGTTTCCAAAATGCTTTGGGAACAAAATTAAACTTCAGCACAGCTTACCACCCTCAGTCGCAAGGACAAGTTGAAAGGATCAATTAGATTCTGGAAGATATGCTCCGTGCTTGCGTTATCTCTTTCAGCATGAAGTGGGAAGAATGTCTTCCTTATGCTGAATTCTCTTACAACAACAGCTTCTAGAAAAGTCTAAAGATGGCACCATTTGAGGCTCTCTATGGTCGCAAATGCAGAACTCCGATTGGTTGGTCGGGCGCAGGTGAAAGAATATTGTTTGGCCCCAACATTGTAACTCAAGCGGAGGAGAAAGTTCACATCATTCTTGAAAATCTGAAGATTGCTCAAAGTCGCCAGAAGAGCAATTATGACAGAAAGCACACGGACATGGAGTATGTCCTGGTGATCTCGTTTACCTTCGTGTCACTCCCATGAGAGGCACGCACCGCTTTGGTATCAAAGGAAAGCTGGCTCCTAGATACATCGGTCCTTTCAAAATTCGTGGAAGAAGAGGAGAAGTTGCTTATGCTCTTGAGCTCCCTGAACAACTCAAAGTCCATGATGTTTTCCACATCTCTCAACTCAAGAAGTGCTTCAAGGATCCCGGCAGGACCGTGGACCATGAACTCATCAATCTCCAAGAAGATCTATCTTATCAAGAACACCCCACAAAATTTCTTGAAGTCGCAGAAAGAAGGACTCGCAACAAGTCCATAAAGTTCTGCAAGGTGCAGTGGTCGCACCATTCCGTTGATGAAGCCAACTGGGAACGTGAAGATGAGCTCCGTGCCAAGTATCCTACCCTCTTCGAGTCTTCTTCTTCCTAGAATCTCGGGGCGAGATTCCTGTTTAGTGGGGGAGAGTTGTAGCATCCCAATTGTCTAACAATTGTAATGCTACTTGTTCTAGTAAGATATTGGCTACTTCTATATATAATTGTTGCATCATAATTATATCATGCTCATGTCATCATGCCACCTTGCATTTGAGCATCATATAAAACCCCTTTTCTTTTGGTTCTTCTCTCATATGCATTATTAATTATATTTGCCTCTTGCTATTGTATTTGGTTATTGATATATTGTCAAATGCCCAAGTTGAGTTGGGGGCATATCTTTTATTCACCTCCATTATCTTTTCTTTTCACCACTTTATAATTCCATCATCATATTAGTCTATGAGCTTGTTTGTCTTTCTTTTGATTTTATCTAGCTCATGGGAAATAGGGTGGATCTAATCCTACTTATCTTTTGCTTGGCCTTTATTTCCACTTCTGGGAATGCATAAGATAAAAGCCATATCATTACTATTGTTTTCACAAAATTAATCATGGCACTTATTATTTTTGCATGGGCCATGCAACCTTCACCACCACCTTTTACTCCATTGGTTTTTCCTTTGATTTAATGGATCCTATCTTTGTGGACCATCTCCTATCATTCCACCATCCCCATATTCTCATCCATATCTTTTTATTTTATTTTATTTTCTTCATGCATGATCATATGAGGCTTACTCTTCTATCTCTTTCTCTCTCTTTTTCTTGGGTTCTTCTCCACCTTAGCTTATGCTAGATCAAGCCCCTCTTTTCCTCTTGGTTTGGTCTCATAAACAAATTCAAAACCTAAACTCTAATAAAAGCCTAAACCTATCTCCCTCTCTCTAATTTTCTTCTAACCCAAATTCTACACCAAACACTAAACCCTAAACCTCCTCTCCCTCTATCTCTCTAACATGCTAGTCCCACCTAGCCCCTCTCTCCCTGGCCCACACCCCAGCCACCACTACCCTACCCTAACCCTCAAAACCCTCACCCGAGCTACCCCATCTAACCTAGCCAAGTGCACCCGAGCCCCTCTCCTCTTCCTCTCTTTCTCTCTGCCGTGCGGGCCTAGCTGCACCACCACGCCGTCCCTACCTGGCGGCCTCCACCACCTCACCCCTGCCCTGTCTACCTGCCCCGGCCGAGCACGTGATCGGGGAGAAAAAAGGGAAGGGCCGAAGCCACTTTACCCCTGAGCCGCTCCCACATGGCAAACCTCCTTCCTCTCCCGCCCTTTCTCCTCCTCTCACACGCCTCCTGCATCGCCCAAATC